>JAPYYV010015882.1:0-16015 GCA_030522625.1 Copidosoma aretas
TTCCGTCTGATAACCCAAAATCAAGCGGTGAAAGTGCTATTTTGAGGTTAGAAGACGGAAATAGTATATTTCGTACCTGGTGGCGCATGTCGCCAGGGCTATCCATGGTACTGTTGTGATCGCCCTGGTTGGATGCGCACCAGGTGCGAACGCTATTTTTCCTCCCGAGGGCGCAGTAAACGACCAAAGGTGACCAAAAACTCCCCGAGGTAGGAAAAGTTCTTTTTACGAGTGCAAGGGCCAAGTGTAATTTTCATTCAGAGCGCCGTAATCTCGATTTTAAGACGATTTTCTCAGAGCCCGTAACGGTCCGTTTTTTTTTTTTGTCAGAGCCCGTAACGGTGCATAACTCGAAGTATTTTTCGCGTTCGTTGAATTACCGACTCGGATTGCAAAGTGCACGTATGAAGATGGTAAATGTACATAATATGAGGGTAAGGGTGAAGTTTAATTACAGTTTTATGACGATATTGTGAAAATCCGTAACGGTGCAAAAATGCCGTGTATCTTCGCGTATTGTTGAATCATCGACTCGGATAGTGAAGTATATCTAGACAGAAATGATAAGTACATGCTATACGAGTGCAAGGATGAAGTTGAATTTTCATTCAGAGCTCCTTAATCTCGATTTTGAGGAGGGGGGGCCCAAGAAATCCTAACTTACTCGGGTCACAAACGAGACGAAACGAATATCAGATGGATCGAAATCCCCTTCCAAGCCTATCTCCGCACTTCAGCCCCAGAAATATGCCCTTTTTCGTAGAATGACCCGTAGCCAAGTACAAGTGGAACCAACCGAGTTTGGTCGGACGCGCCTCTTCGACCTTCCGTTCGGCGATTTTAAAAACACAACTTTAGCGCTATGTTGCCGATCAACACAACGAGCGCCGCAAAAGTCGACTACTGCGATCTCGCCTGTCGTATACGATACACACCGACGGCCCGCGAACGGCTCATCGCCGACCGCGAGCGCGTAAAAATACCCCAGCTTCGGCTCGATTACCGGATCGGCCAGCCCGGCCAGGGGCGCGAGCGCGCTGTCCTCGGGCTGGCTCTGGGCCGCCTTCTCCAGCACCTTGAGCACCTGATCCGCCGCCGCCCATTCTCCCCGCGTCGCTATCCCCAGCAGTCTCTGCGCCGCCTCGCGCGCCTGGGCCCCCGCCGATCCCGGCTTGCTGCTCGGCTGCGAGCCGTCCGAGCCGGCCCCTCCCGGGGCCCCGTTGCCACCGGCCGTCGCCGCCACCGCCGTCGCGTCCTCCTTGCTGCCGCCGCCCGCGGGACTGTCCTCCTTCGAGGCGGGCTTGCTGCGCTCCTCCTTGCCGCCGCCCGGGGCTGGCCGCCTGTTGGGCCCCGGGCCCCCGGTGCCGCTCATCCTACGGTCCTCCGCATCGGCCTGGCACCGACGAATGCTACTACTACCGGGCGGGACGGAAAATATCGCGCGCTCGGTGCGCGATCGAGGAGCGGAGCCGGACGACTGGCGTTGGAGCTCCTGGGTTCGCGGCTCCTCGCGCTGCCCCGGCCAATCGGAGCTTTCGGAGCTTCGTTAACCGCCCCCCCCCCCCCACCCACCGTGCGCGCGTTGTGTGTATGCAAATGTGCTCCCTCCGCAGCGGGCTCGGGCGTGTGTGTCCGCGCGCGAGTGTAAGAAGAAGAAGAAGGCCGGGGAAGGAGGTTGCCGGCACGCGACTTCCGCCGCCGATCGTGGACACGCCAACCTTGTGTATATACCCTACAATATATGTACGTGCAAGGTGCCGGGCGGGTGGATGTACACCTCGG
The DNA here is from genome assembly GCA_030522625.1 of Copidosoma aretas. Classification (NCBI taxonomy): domain Eukaryota; kingdom Metazoa; phylum Arthropoda; class Insecta; order Hymenoptera; family Encyrtidae; genus Copidosoma; species Copidosoma aretas. Next base: position 1,783 of record JAPYYV010015882.1, read on the forward strand.
CGCGGAGATTCGCGACTCACGGGGGGGGGAGCGTGTATTCGTACTCTAGTCCTGTCCGTCGAAGCTTCGTACCCAAACTCGTCTGTTTTCTCCCCCTCCCCCGTATCACGATCGCGTATACGCGAGCGAAACCTTGGAGCCGAGAAAGCGTACGGCTGTAGCGAGGATTTTACGAACGAATTTCAAGTCGGAGAAAACCTTACGGTGCGGCTGTTGCAAAAAAAAAAAAAAAACTGTGCGAAAGAATCCGCACCGATTTGAGGGGCCAATTCGATGGAACGTGTACAACGCGGACGGTGTATGGAGACGATCGCGGTTTCAATGTCTCGGGCGGGGGGGGGGAGGGGGGGAAAGAAGAAAAGGGGATAGGCCGAGCGATTTGCGCGAAAGGCCGCGTAAACGGGTATAGATAGCGCGATTGCGAGACGAAACATCAACGGTGTAGGCGTAGTATATGTACGTATACGTGCACACTGAGAGACCAATTTGTTACGATAAAGATAATATGTCAACTATTAATATTATACCAACTCAATTCATTAACGTAATATGTTAATAGTTAACATATCATGTTCATAGTGAACAAATTGGTCTCTCAGTGCGGTAGTTGATATGGGGTAAGAGAGCGACGTCTCAACCGAATCTGCTCCGCTGTAGCTGATTATTATTATTACTATTATTATTATGGATTCCCAAGGTTATCAAGTGTAACATGAGTTTTTTTTCTCGGTTTCTTCGTATCTATATAGATAAAAGGTAATACCGAACGGCAAACTCGATCATCCTCCGCTATATATAGATATAGATACAAGCAACTCTTACGTGCATGCATACGAAATTCTGGAGCAAAGCAGAGGTCAGTGGAGCACCAGCGGCTCGTGCATGCACGCATAATCGAATAAATCATCGCTCGCGCGGTATAATGTGTATCAAATGTATTTTGCGCACAGCAGTCGTCGAAGAGCGCGCGTAACCGCCGAAGCGATGCCCGCGACATTTGACGCGGATAACTTTTTTAGTATACCCCCCCTTATCTCTCGCTCGTCTGCTTATGCATCCGGGGATGTGTTGTTTTTCTTTCCCCCTCTTTCCTTTCAAAATCAACGAAAGCTTGGATGAATGTAGTATCTCGCGTGGTCGCTCGTGGTTGCGAGTTGTTCTCAAAGTTTGGCCGCAGCATCACCATCAGAAGCCAGACGCGCGCGCGTGCCATCGCTCGAGAGGGTAACTGCGCTCGTTAAAGTGTACATTGCACGGACAAGCATCGGCCACTGGGGAAAGTATTTCTGCTGAGCGGTGACAAGTCGATCGAGATTAGAAGATCGTCGCGCCGCGATCGATCACCCGATCGCTGCACTCCGGACCCCCCGGTGTTCTCTGTATAGGTAACAACAGGTGCGCCACCCGGCAGTATGCTGTCCCGGCTGATGCGGTTCGCCTGCGTGCGAAATGGTATGATGCGTGTTGTTGTACGTGTATCGAAAAAATCTTTTTGCCTTTTTCGAACAGCTCCCGGCCGAGTTGGTCGAAACAAAACGGGAACGAGCGAAGAAGCCCTCCGACCTTTTGTTTTCCGCCATCAATCGAGCCTCGATCGAATCAAACGATAAAGTCGCAAGTCTTCGTTCATCGTTTTTTCCAAGTCAATCGTATTTAAAGCTTTTCTGCTTCGCACGTTCGTTTCGGAGATGAAAAATATACCGGAATTAGAATTTTGCATGTAACGCGGTGGCTATTCCGATATCCCATGAAAAAAACAACTCCATAGACAGGGATGGGCAAGATACACATTTAAATACTCAAATACAATTTTAAATACGATACTCTAAGATACTGTATTTGGAAATACTGGATCTTTAAATACAGTATTTATAAATGCGTATTTATAAATACAGTAGTTAAATGCACATCAAGTACATCATTTCTTTTGAAGATTTTTCAACATAAACATTCAATAAATACTTCTGGCAGGCTTTTTTCACAGCAAACGACCTGTGAACTGTAAAACATACTTGCCAAACTGCTAATTAAGTAGTGTGTAACTTGAAATTATCTCTTTCATTGAAATAACCTGGACAAAGACCAAATAGTGTAGGTTCGCTGAGAGTATTCTAGTGCAAAGTCAAAATGCCTGAAAACTCCATTAATAAATTGGCAAGTATGTTTTTCACTAATCAAGCACTATGTTACAGGTAGAACGTCTCAGAATGTTACATTTAATACCTGTGTTAAAAAAATATATAAAATGGAATAATGCATTTGAAGTGCATTTAACTACTGTATTTATAAATATAGTATTTAAAAAAACTGTATTCAAAAATGCGCATCTGTAAATACTGTATTTAAATGCGGATTTAAAAATACAGGTATTTAAATACTGTAATCAAACACTTTTTTAAACCTTAAAAGTATTTAAAATTGGGTATTTGAGTATTTAAATACCAAATACATGCCCATCCCTGCCCATAGAGATATTAGACGTTACCTCTGTAATACATAATATTATCTCCGCGCGAAAAGCTTTAAAAAAGGTACAACCTTGGCAGGCAAGACTTACGGTTGTGGACTTTGAATACAACGCGCGTGTAGTTTTTAATACGCGGGCTCGTCAATATTCATCCAAGAATTTTCAATCTCGCAAGACCAAATGCGTATACATACTAGAATATCTTGCATCAGAAGAGCGTCAGAAAAGCTTTTCCGAGAAATAAAAGCGAGGGCCAACGTACGGCACCTGGTAAAAAAAAGACAGGGCTAAGAACCCCGGGGGTCAGTAATACCTTGGCCCTCGCTGCTGCGTAACATCACCGCATCGTCGTTTGAGGCAAAAAGCTTGTCACCCATTCGAGAGTTGGTGGGTTGACAATTCTATGACAAGATGAACGAACAAACGAGAGAAAAACCCGATCGAAAAGATTTCAGCTGCCGCCTGTGCAGCAGCGGCGCTCGGAGCACCACCGGCCCGGGTCCCCGGCGGCAGGAGGAGCCGGCGTACCTGAACAACCCGGGCGGCCGGCCTTTGCTCGAGACGACGGTGGGCCAGCTGCTGGAGGAGGCCGCCCGGCGCTGGCCCGCGCGCGACTGCCTCGTCTGGCCGGGACAGGGCGGCCGGCGCCGGCTGAGCTACTCGGAGCTGCTCGCGCGCGCGGACGGACTGGCGGCCGGGCTACGCGGGCTGGGACTGTGCAGGCAGGACCGGCTCGCCGTCTGGGGCCCCAATCAGATGGAGTACGCGTTTTGCATCATATAATATCTGTTGTGTGAAACGTGTCGTTGTGCGAACAACGATGCGATTATGCAGTGTGATTTTTTTTTTTTTTTTGTTTTTTTTTTTTTTTATTTTACACTCTTACGCGTCGAAAGTGTATATAATTTTGAACTTTTAAAATTTATAAATTCACAACCACCATAATATGAATGTATATAATTTATAAATACACATACACTTAATTATGTGTGCACAGGTGGCTGATCGCCTACCTGGCAGCTACGCGGGCCGGCCTAGTCGTCGGGGTCGTCAATCCGAGCTACCGATCCTCCGAGATCGAGTACTGCCTCGGCAAAATCGGCGCCAGGGCCGTGATAGCCGCTAACTCCTACCGCGACCAGAACTATCCCGAGATGCTGCTCCGGGCCAAGGGGAGCTGTCCCAGTCTCGAGCACATCATCGTCTGGGGACAGGAGGAGCACGTCGCGTGAGTCTACCATGATTACTGTTTCCACGACGTACAACGTACAGTATACTACATAATATATATATATCTATACCTATTCGCCGCAGAGTACAAGTATAAAGGTGCTTGGTATAATAACGTATGATATACATACGTCCCCTTCTTGTGCAATATGCATACGGCTGGACGCGGTCGGCGCGATAAATTTACCCGAACCACCACGGCCGGTTGTTTTCACGAGTACGTACATCGTCGCGTGTCCTCGCCTCTCCATATATATAAGTGTGTACCCCATGTGTATAAGAGCGACCGTTCGGTGTTCCGTGTATATATAAGAAGGATAATGGACGAGTCTCCCTTTCGCCTGCAGCCGTCGTCCGTCGCCGGTGGCGCGTCTTACTTACTGATGGTCCAACTAAAATGCTAACAATGAGCTGCAATACTTACGGTCTCGGCCTGCAGTAGGTTAAATGAATATTCGATTGCAGCTGATGCCCTCCTGACTTTTGCTCGGTATATGTACGTATATTACAAGTGGATGATGGGTATTATTATAATACCGATCAATCAATTAACGTGCTGCATGAAGAAAAACAAAAATTCGGTCCAACCCTTGCAGAACGTCCGCGGTATCCGCGTTAATTGAGTATCCATCCGACCCGCAAGGCAATCATGATGCACTCGATTAAATATTCGTCCAAAAAATCACGAATAAAAAGAAAATCGATTCGTGCGTGGTAAAAAGTAGGAAAGATTCGTATACATCAACATCTCTGTGTATGATTGATTATTACACGCGCAGCCAAACATCGTGATGTCTGCGGACATTATTGCGCCGATTTTCCCTGTTCGCGGATACAGTGGAAACATGAATCGTAGAGGATAACAGGTGATGCATTGTCGAATAATTGATCGCCAATCGTCTTTGACACGGTTTCGTTTTTTTTTTTTTTTTTTTTGTTTTTTTTTCAAAACGCATTCCTCTGATTAAAACGATCCCATATGATGCATATATGTATACAGCCGCTGACTGACTGACTAACTGTAGGCCAGCGCAATAAATATACATGTACACAGTACCCGCCTGGCATGCACACAGCGTCCATCAGCCTTGAATCGGACGACTCCTATATGTATGTACAATGTACTTTACGGCAGGGGAAAATTAAAATTGCGCGCCCCGGCTGATGCACGAGTGTCGGTGGCCGAACAATGCGTATTATCTTCCCTGCCTTGAACTCTATGTATAAATACACACGAGGCGTACGTTTGTTTGTTTATTTCTTGGTGAAAAAAAAAAAAAAAAAAAAAAAAAAAAGACATATTTTCATCGAAAGGACACGTCGGACCAACTGATGACGCGGCACGGCTTGCCTGCAGTTGTAACGAACATAACATGAGCCGGGAGCGCTGCAATCATCGTAAAAGCCCTTTGTGCACCCACGAAGAGCAGTCCGTGTAATAGCGGCAGCGAGAAATAGCTTGCGCGCTTTTGAATCCCCGCTAATTAATCACGCTTTGTTATCGACAGGTATTAATATTGCGCAACGTCACGCGTGCTTTGGAATTCATGAAGATTCCAACGGTTCGTAAAATCAGTGGGTCGAAACAGTTTCTTTCGTTGAAAGTAAATACTCCCGTTTTCACGCGCATCCGAACCGAGGGAGTTTTTTTTTTTTTTTTTTTTTTTTTTTTTTTTTTTTTTTTTTTTTTGGTTTTTTTTTTTTTTTTTATTTGTCTCTGGTCGTTTCCTTTCTGTTTGGTTCTCTCTCTCTGGTATTGTTGTCGAAGCGGCACGAGGCGGTTCCAAGACGTCGAGTCCCTACCGAGTAGAAAGGACGTTGAGGCGATCCGGGGGGAGCAGGCGGACATATCGCCCTGCAGCGGGACCAACATACAGTTCACGTCCGGCACGACGGGCAGCCCGAAAGCAGCCCTGATCTCGCACCGCTCCCTCGTGAACAACGCGCGACAAGTATGATTGACGAAATAATACTGCGTGCCTGCGCCTCGAGACGAAAAATCTCTTTGGCGAATCGTGGCTCTCATTGCGTATGACGATAACACGAACAATCCGATCATTGTCGGCCAAAGACCGTTACGAGGCTCGACACCGACGGCCGCAAGATCTGCCTGAACGTGCCGTACTTCCACGCCTTCGGCATGGTCATGGGCGTCGTGGGTCCCCTGCACGCCGGCTCGACGGTGGTCCTCGAGAATCCGTCTTTCAATCCCGTCAAGTCGATCGAGGCCATAGTTGGGGAAAAGTGCAGCGTTACCTTTGGCACGCCGACCATGTGGGTGAGAATGAGCGTACCATTGTTGTTTTTTTTTTCTTTTTTTTTTTCCCATATCGTTGTGTCTATACTTATTTTATTACTTGCGGCATGATTTGAGTTATACGTACCGATAGCTGTCGCTGGAATTGGGATAATGATATTTATAAAGTAAGTACATGATTTTCGAGTTATACATGTTTGGTATTCGTAAGATTGTTAAGTAGATTACGAAAAAAGTTGCGAGTTTCCCCTCTATATTGTACAACACAGTAAGTACTAGTGTACTTTCGGCTTCCTGTCGAGAGATGATAAACTTTAGGTTCCAGGAGAACGAGTGCTTATAAACGATATCATCGGCGATTAATTTTCAATTGAAACGGAGATTTTTTGAAAATATATTTTAATACTGTATTCACACGAATTTTCGCGTTTATCAAATGTACAATCTCACACCCTATAGATACTTATATTGTCGTAACTATAGCATTGCTCTCGTTATTTTTCCAAGTATAGTTTTAGGACAATAATAACATCTTTACAAGATCTTGAACGAATAATCTTGTTGAATTATTTATTTTTTTGTTAGCTTCTACTCGTGTATTAATAATTGTGTTTTGAAGTTTTTTTTTAATTTTTAAAACAAGGTAAGACAGTATCAGTATTTTTTTGAATCCATAGATCGAGCTCTAAAAAATATTGGTATTCGCCATCATGATTTTAACATACCGATGTGTGTCAAAGTACCGTTTTCTCATTTTTTAAATATTTTTTAGACAAACATGATCGACGTACAAAATCGAACGGGAGTCAAGATAGACTGTTTGTACACCGGTGCCACGGGTGGTGCACCAGCGTCGCCAAACCTTTACAAAAGGATCCGCGAATGCATGGGCATGGACCAAATAAAGGTAAAAATCAGCATCGACGTTTCGAAAATCGCGTGTTCTAGAAAAATAAAATTTTGTATAAACAAAGGGTCACTTTATAGTTTGCTAAAACTTTTCCGTCACATGCCCTACCTATTTTTAAAATCTTTTTTTACTGTTTTAGAGTATATATGGCCTTACCGAGACAACCGCAGTCGTTAACCAGTCCCTGCGAGACGAGCTGCCAGAGTTGACGGAAACAACTGTCGGATACATTTCGGACGACTTTGAAATAAAAGTGAGCCAACGTATTCGTCGTTCGATCGATTCATTGCAATCGCGTGTAATACTTAACAACCGACCGAATTTTGCCCATCAGGTGATAGACGAAAGAGGCGACATCGTCCCGTTCGGTACTTCCGGGGAGCTCTGCGTGAGAAGCTACAGCACAATGATCGGCTACTGGGGTGACGAGGAGAACACGAGAAAAACACTGCAGGAGGACGGATGGCTCAGGACCGGGGATCAGTACATACTTCGCAAGGACGGCTACGGGTGCATTGTTGGCAGGCTGAAGGACATGCTGATCAGGGGAGGGGAGAATATTTTTCCAAAGGTATATATGCGTGTAATTTTGATGCTGTACAGGATGTCCGTTGTTTTCCGCACAAGATTTTTCTCAGCTATCGTTTCGAGTGAACTTCAACTTTGAAACTATTGATGCCGAAGACACGGAAAAATTGTAATTTTGATGGTTCGAAAGTTTTTTTTTTTTTTTTTAATTGGCAAAGAAAATATAAACCAAAAGTATTAAAAATAGTTGAAATGATTTGAGAAATAAAATGAAAAATTTATTGCTCGAATGATTTTTCAGGAAATCGAATACTTCCTCGAGACCCACCCCGCGATAGTCGAAGCTCAGGCTTTTGGGGTTCACGACGACGTTTACGGAGAGGAAATTTGCGCTTGTGTCCGGTTACGTGCCGACGCCAAACTCACGGCCAAAGACATCCTGGAGTACGCCAAAGGGAAGATTGCTCGGTTCAAAATACCACGGTACATCGAGTTTTATGAAGAATTTCCAAAGACCACGAGTGGCAAGATACAAAAGTTCAAGCTGAAAAACGAGCTTGAAGACAGAGGCGTAGTCCCAAAGAAACTTCAAGACTGATGACGATATGGTATCCAGACATTGAGGCTGCGGAATCGACATATATAGAATATTACATTCTTCTAATCGACTTGACCACTGAGAGGGAAACCATTTTTATTCTTATAAACAAATGTATGATTGACTGTAGAAAATTTTATGTGTGGTATTTGGTAATGATAGATTTACTCAAGTACATAAGTTTTGGTTACTACCTCGTTTGTCGCTTCTTGACGAAAGCGGTGGGCAATCATTGATAGCATCGCATTTTTTAAATTCATTGGTGCAAAACAAAATAATATGGCAATGTGTATAATACTTTAATTTCTTGAAATAGAGGGAACAAAAATGGTTTTGAACATTATTTTAAAACAGTTGAAATCAATAATTCTATCGATCTTTGGTATTAATTATTTTTTTAGCTAAATATTATTAAATTTATAAAAAAATTTCTACTATTGTACGTGCTTTCACGTGATAATCAAAATAAGTGTGAAAAAAATACACAACATATTTTTCTGTTTTGAATTTTTATCAACAAAGTTATACATTTTGACAATACTTTACGAATAAAGTTATAATATATTTTTAAACACAATCTTAACAAGATCTTTTTTCCCACGACAGTGCTAACGCTTATCGTATAAAGAGAATATTTTTTAGTAATTTTAATACGATCAAAAATATATAAATGATAAAGTTATCTGAATTTTTCTTTTGCAGACAAATCAACCGAAATCATTTTTTAAAATACTTGGTATGCAAATTTCAACTTCTTGTACTTTTTGAGAGTGTATGAGTGCCCAGTCTTAGTGCAATATGCGAAATAATAATTTTTCGCAGAGCTAATTCTTTGCGCACTCTCGTAAAGGTTTGTATCCTGTTGCATAAGCAAGTTAATATATGTATATATATGCATACCAAGTGTTAAAAAAGCAATCGTGTTGTGTGCGCGGTAATTCTCCCATTAAATACATAGTAGATTATCGATTTTAGAATAAAAAATTTATGAATAAGCGCGTCTGTTTTTTCAACTAATAATCTATCTAAACACTAAAATACATTAATGGACCAAATTAATATTCAATACTTTTTTTTGCATAAACTGTCACATTAGCGTAGTCTATCAAACAAATTTTCAACAAAAATTAAGAAATACTATTTGCAATGGACAAATAAATGAATGACAAATAAAATTTCTCTTTTCTGTTGTTACAGTCAAGTTGATTCTGCTGGATGAACCATAGAGCTGTTTACAGAATGGCATCTTTCCGAGATGACCACTTAACATTTTAATAAACAAAATGTACAGTTGCTTTATTTTTATCCTTCATTCCTCTTTGAGAAATGTTGACATTTATGTTGTTTAAGATTTTAACGTATGGTCCGATTTACTTGTTTCATCTGAGAGAAGAGCATTTAGGTCTATGTCTTGCATGTTCATGGCATGTTGATTTGAACCTAAAAAAATGCGAAAGTGTTCATTTTAATTAAAAATATCAACACTTGAGAATTATTTCAATATTTCTTGTATCATTACCAGCATGTGCTAAAAAAAGATCTTTAAGGAATCCTAATTCTTTGCTTAGCATTTTTATTTTTTCTTCCAAAACCTCATTTTCGTTCTTCAACTGATTAACTCGGTCTAATGTTTGCTGTGTTCTCATCTTGCTCTTTACTCTCGACTTTTTTACTGCCTGGAAACAAGTGGCAGAGAAATTAGTTTAATGCAATATGTATATTCACATATGACAACGTAATTGATGGAATAAGTCAATAATAGTTTACTTGGTTATTTCTGTCTCTACGCTTCCTATAGTCTTCATTATCATCATCATCGTCTTCAGATAAATGCTTTTTTCTTTTATTTGAATTTTCTTTATTTCTTGGTGCCATCTGTAAAATTAATTATGGGTTACGAAATAGTTTCAAACAATTTGATTAAACGAACGAACACAATATTGCAATTTAGGTGACACAATTAAAAACTGTGTGAGATCACGTTATAAATCCGGAAACTGATTTACTCAAGGTTACATAAAAGCCTTTACTAATAAACAGTATTACATAAATAAAGTATGTTTGCGGCATTAATGCTAGTACAATGTTAGAATAAATCAGCTAGGTAGTAAAAATTTAATGAAATTTAACAATTTGTCCTTTGCAAAAAGTTGCTTGAAGTAAAAATAAATTTGAAATCTGATGTAACCAGCAAGTATTTCCATAACTTTTATGAGACATCTATAAAGTATACTAGAGTGGTTTCTATGAAAACCTTTATAAAAAAGGTAAAATATAATCGCTCTATAAGCTTAAATATGAACACTTTGGTAACAAAAAATGGGCTTTGCAGTCGAAAGCTTGTCAAATTCAATTATAAGTAATTTACACCGCGCGATGAAAAACACACAGCTTGGAGCTTCCGTTACTTATCAGCAACCGCAAGAATGAAAAAAATATCGATGTGGAAGGTTGATGGTGAACTCACCTTCCTCACACTCTTGACGACTGACGAGGTATGTCGCAATCGTAATCAAATTACTGAAAACTGAAACTTGTATCAGTTATTGTATCTTTTACTCGCTTTTTATACAAAACAAAAAGCTTGCGTTCTTAGTTCTTGTGTAATTAATATTCTTTGATGGCAAATTTGGCAATCGCGTTAAAATGTAATGACGCAATATCTCTCTCTAGTAGATAGAACAGCAACCACACAAACACTAAGTACTTATATATACTCAAGTACACTAGACAATGTGACGATTCGACTGACTGAACTACTTACTGGCTCTCGAGACTTTGGTAGTTTGGTGTCTTTGGTGGCCGTTGGAATCGTTGGATCGACTCATCGACTGGACAGAATGTAGTTAAGGTGGTGGTTCTGTCTTACCGATGCTTGTTATCAAAAATATCATAAACGTCAGTGTCAGTAGTGTCGTCATTCAACTCATCAGCACAATTTGTAAATTACATAAAGCTCATCTTATTGTAGGCGTCTTAGTACTTATAATACATATTGTGATAAAATACAAAAATTTTAACTTTACACAATTTTTTAATTATTCATGAGAACATTATTTACATGATTGCATATGATGAAGGTCGCAATTGATACAATACCGCAAAAATAAAAAAAATGGAAAACATCACTTGCAATTCGTCAACTAGAACAATAATTAATGTCAAGTTAAAATTTTAATGACTATCATACTGCTACGCCTGTTACATGATTTCAAACTAAATAGGTGGTCATTTGCTTGAAAGTAAATTAAAAGAAGGCTAAAAAATCAGTTGAAGTCAACGTTTAAAATACACAGCTTTTTTTGTTACAATTCTGCACGAAATAATAATGTGAATTACTATTGAGATGAAATGTAGTGTGAATTGAAAATAAAATTGATTTCCGAAGCGGAAAACGCTTGCGAACCTGATGGAGATATAAGTGAGAAACTTCCAACAAGAGCAAGTGGGTGACACAATGCACTTCACTCAGATTCGGAGCCGCTCTCGCTACCACTACCGCTAGCGCTGCCGCTACCACTGGCACTTCCACTAGCGCTGCCGGCTTCGCTGGCAGAACCCGAGCGTGAGCGGGACCGCGAGCGAGACTGCGACTTGGCCGGGGAGCCCGAACGAGAGCGAGACCTCGACGGGGAGTGCGAGCCGGACGAACGAGAGCGGGACCTCGACGGGGAGTGCGAGCCGGACTTGGTGGAGCGTACCGAGCGACCCGAGCGCGTAGAGCGCGTAGAACGAGCTTTTGATGGTGATCTAGACCGGGATACGGACTTTGAGGGCGAGCGCGACCTCGACTTTGAGCCAGACTTGCGACTCGAAGCCCGCGAGGAGGCCCGCGAAGACGAACGAGATCTCTCCTCGTCTTTGACCTTTTCGACCTTTAATTTGTTTGCTTCGTTCTCCTCCTTCTCGTTATCTGCGTTATCTTCTTCCGCACCCTCGTTATCTTCTATGTCGGATCCTGAAAAAAAGGAGACATTGGAAAACGAACCACGTGATTGCGGTTGACGCCCAAACATGCGTGAATGACTGCTAATACATTACCTCGTTCTATGTTCTTGTTCTCAGTCCTTTGAGTGTCAATTTCCTCTTCCTCCTCTTCCTCCTCCTCTTCGTCCTCCTCGCAGGGTGGTTCGAGTTGCTTTTCTCTATAACGCTGCATACGGAATTCCGTGGCGTTCAATGGCCGATGGCGCACGACAAGCCTAGTGTTATTAGCTGGTTGTCCGACCTTCTGTCTACGCTTACTAAGTCTCACACGTGTCTCTAACTCATTGTAAAACACCTGTATGAAAATCAAGCCAGTTATTCACCCTGTGATTATTTTTTAATACTGTAACCAAGAAAAATCTCATGATACTTACCCCATCTTCACGCATAACCAGGAAATAATTTTCTTCGTAACCTTTGGAAGCCTTACTTTTGACATTCCAGTTGTATTCTCGAGCCATTTTATAATCGTACTCATCATCTTCGGCATAGTCGATATTAGAACAAAAATCTCTCTTCCTCTTTTCAAGAGTTTCCTCCAAGGGTAAGAAGTAAGCAACAAACTGCTCTCCGCTCTCATCCATCACACCACTAAAATCATAATTTTATCAATCAATTTATTTCTTGGTAAGGGAGTATTCGTTAAAAAAAAGATTTACATAATCACTATTGGGCTTTGCCGTGTTTGATTAAATAAATAAATAAATAAATAAATAATCACACTTACCGAATCATCGCTTGAGACATCTCTTCAATTTGAGCAGGAACTGTAAGTCCCATCGGAGCTGGGTCAGAATCAAAAATAACTTGTGCGCACGGGTATTTCCATAACTGCATATTTGAAAAATCCGATAAAAAACAATAGTAAAAATAAAATACTCCACCACACTATGTTTCACGACAAAGTATACCTTGAAATCTGGGAATACAGGGGAAATTTCCACAGGATGAACATTAGCTTTGCTGTAGTGTTTTTCAATGGTTTTCTTATTGTCTTCAAATGTTTTCTCTATAGCTTTAATTTGTGAATCACGATCCATGCATAACGTTTCTTCCTAAGGTAACAAAAATTAAGTTAATCAAAACTTCAGTTGAAAAAAAAAATGGATCAAAATATTACTAATATTACCTTAAAGTGCTTTTTAATATTGTGTCCGACTTTTGCTTCGACTTTATCAGATGTCGTTTGAGGTTGAAATCTTGTTTGTTCCGTGGAAATATATTCCGTACGCCTGAGCCAGGACACACTTCTCGCATGATGCCTGGATCTCTTTGAATCCTGTGGCATAAGAACATCCTCTTCCAGTAACTTTTCGTCCGCAGGATCTAATTGAGCATTCTGATCAGTGGAGTAAGTCTCTCTGTTTATCAAATCAATTTCGACTCCCAAATCGTGCTCTGTGAGAACTTCATATTTATAGTTGCGCTCTAGAGATGTTGGATTGTACTGAATGAACCTACAAAGAGACATTTAATTGTGCAGGCATAAGCTAACAATTACCTAAACTATACTTTTAAATAGATTGTATGTGCTTCTTATTACCTTGTTGTATCAAAAGGATAACTAATAAACTTTGGATCAAATGCAATGTCTGGAAGTGAGTTGCAATACTTGACTTTACAAATGAGCTCCAATCTAAAAAAAATAATAACCAGTAAAATAAAATAAATGGTGCTTATGATAAATGTAGAACAAAAGCTGTGTGTATTTAAAAGCATGAACGAAAATTTTTAGCAAAAGGTTGATGGTTAGAGGTGATTGGTATTTACCTTTTCTCTGGAGGCCTTGCTACACTGCGCTTCTCAGCAGCTCCGTTCTGTATGGTTGGAGGCATTGTTCCAAGGTTCGAGGAGCTCGAAAAAATCAACTCGTCACCAAACACTTGTCAAGCGAACATCGCTCGTGTTGAAGAACTTCATTAGGCACTATCTAAATATCCAACAAACTATCAAGTCAAACGTAGACGCCATATATTATTATGCATTTGGCAACGACAACACACTAACAGCAGCCGAGAGGGCCCGAGAGTGAGCCGAGCCTGCCGAGCAGCGTGCCGCGACACGATACATATATGGGTCATTTCGCCAAAAATCAGATTTTTCACTCATAGAAATGAAATTTGCAAAATTTTGGGTTTTGAATTTTTTTCAAATTTGTTTTGAGTTGCACATGGTCCAAACAAACAGGAAATTTTTGGGTCCGATCGTGCGTGCTGTAAAAAAATTTTTATGGGCGTTTTACTTTTTTTTGAGCGT
>JAPYYV010015886.1:0-15833 GCA_030522625.1 Copidosoma aretas
TGAATAAATGTATTTCATTAAGCATTATTTAGAATGTATAAATACAAAATTAGATGAATAAATGTATTTCATTAAGCATTATTTTATAACCCATTGTATTCCTTTCGATATAAATTATTCAATACAGATATTACTTTTCATATAAATTATAAAAATATTCACATTTTTAAAATAGTGCGCACAATCTTAGTTACGTGGTACTCTACGTTATCGACACCGTCTGCTCCGCTGTGTATACACACATATATATAGTCGCCCGAGCAGCTGATCATTCGACAATCATACAGATGATACTTTGGAAGCTGTTGCCTTGCTCCGGAAAAATATTTTTGGGGCTGCCATCATTTTTTTGTAATAAGTAGAGGAAATACTACAGTTTGGTGCTACTTTCGTCCACAACAGTGATAGGTCGAATCGTGAAGTACTATTTGCTCTGAAGTATTTTTACTCTCTTTTTCTGACCATCCTTACACTCGGCAGCTCTGGATTTTTGTTTTGCACAAGAATTGCGCTATCTAACAAAAAAAATTTGGCCTCAACAGTTATAGGCAGCCAAATTTTCAGTGGGCTCTCGGACTATGTATAGAGGGGTTGTGAAAAAAATATGAAATCCACCATTTTGTGGAAGAGGCCATCTTGGATTTACAATAATACTGGATATACATAATTGTAGTGTTATCAGAATTAAAGGTATGCACTTAATTTCAGATCAATCTGCCGACAGGAAGGGAGTCAAATTTCAATTACTAGATTTGACCCACAAACGACACAAACAAGGTAAGCTTGATAAAACCGTTGTATAAAAAGACCCAGATTTGACGCTACTGGCTCACATACGAATAGGTCAGAAATCACTGCAAAGTCAGTAACAAACTCCTTTTTAGCCTATACAGGTACATAATATACTATTAGTCACAAAATGAACCGTACGTTAGCATTATTTATAAACGTTTTGGAGTTCTGGAAGAAACGATTTTTTCAAATTTTAAAACATGCGCCATCAGAACAGATTTCCACAAAATGTTTATGATTCCTGTTGTAAGAACTCATTTACAAAGTTTATGGTCACTTTTATTCGCAATTTTCAACGAAGAAAATAAACAAGATAAAAGAGCATGCCGTACACGTCCCTTCGTTATCTTTTAATCCGTCGATCGCATTCTGCTTCAATACACGCTTTCTCCGCGCTTAAGCTCGTTTTTCGCGAAAATGCGAGGGAGAAAGGAAAAAAAGAAAGGGGCAGCAAGGAACGAGAGGAAGGGACCGCCGCTATTTCAGCCGAGAGGCCAACTCCCGCGTGGCTCCTCCAAGATTTATGAAACTTTGAAAGACACTGCAAGGTTAATTCGCAACCTTACCCTCTGCCTGCCCGGGCTCCCCGTCTCCCTCCTCCGCCCTTTCTCCCTCGCGGCACCAATACACCCTATTCCCTGTTCAGCTCACCCTCGCGCGAAACGTAGATAACGACGTGTTTGAGTCAGCCGAGTGGGAATAAGTAATTCGCAATTTCTGCGCGGCCGTGCGCTCGCGCATGGCAGAACAAGGGAGCGAGGAACCCAGGGACATTTTGCGCCGTCCTTTTCACGGTAGCTTGTGAGAGAAGGAGCTGAATAAAACGACGAGATGAACGGCTACGCTGGCAAAAAACTTTGCTTTTTCCCTTCAACTGGTGTTTTTTTTTCCTTTCCCTCGTATTTAAAGCAGGGTCCCTCAGTCGGTTAAGGGGAAAAAGTTGCTCGGCACTTTTTTGCTTCTTGCGGGGGAGGCCGGCCTGTTCTTCGTTCCTATACCTCTCGTTTTCGTAATCCCATAGCGTTTCTTTGACTTGATTTTCTTTGACTATGCTCGCCCACGCCAATTTTACATTGGATGTGAGTAGTGGTAAATTCTTTTGTCTTTTGATCCTTGCCCTTTTGATCGGATACTTATACGTTGGACTCGATAGCAGCGTCGTGAATAGCATGATGATTCTAGGAGCACATAGTTTATGGCCGCTAGGTGGACTGCTTACAGTGCCTACAAAACATTGAAGTATGTAGGTTAAGCAGCCATAGACTATGTGCTCTTATAATTATCATACATTCCTCAACACTGCTCGAGAGGGCACGGCAAAAAAGTTGCCTCCGTAGGTCAAGCAGTTTATATCTGGCGCAAGAAGTAAAAAGCCTTCAGCTGAAAGGAATTTCGTAAAAATCTGGGCCCGCGCCTTCTTGAAATCTATTTTTGAGTTGAGTATATGAGGTCAATAATTTTATGGTTTATTGTCCGATTATCAGGTTGGGACAATATCAACCCATTCAATTTTTTTTTAAATTTTTTCCTTGTTTAATGAAGGCTGTGTAAGAAATCTTGCCCAAGCACTTTGCAAAGAAGAAGGTAGTGTTAGATTTTTACTGAGTGAGACCATCCACTGCCAAAGTCAGCCTACTTGAAAGTATTGCAACCTAAATAACGAAGGAAGAAAAATCGAAGAAATATGTGATGGAAAACAATGGGACGTCGAGAGATTCAAGGCTAACTTAAACCCAAGAGTAGGAATTTAGTAAGCGCTATCGCTAAGAGCGAAACACGATAGATATATATGTATAGTTGTCTGATTTTAAAAGAGTTGAGTAAAAGACACAGCGGATACGCGTCGGAAATCAAAAGTAAGGTTCGAAATTTAAGTGATAGTAGCCATGAGGTTGGCTACGAATCCAGAGACTGCAGCTTGAATAGTCTACTGAACAAAAGATTTTGAAAGAGTACCAAAGAGAGAAGTCAACAAGTCTACGCATGTGGTTCACCTTTCTGTTGACTGGCATCTTGCAGCGGATTTCCTCCAGAACTTCTTTCTCGGAGTAGACTCCGTTAATACGGCAGATCACTACAACGAGCTACTATACTTCTTTCAGTTGATACGTTGTATAATGGAAATCGGCCTTGTCCAGATGCTTTGTGGTTGTACGGAAACATAGACTGATTCCATGTGTACCATTGGGCCAGTGCTTCGTCTCGCAAATGATAATTGGAGAAAGGGGCATTTCGGGCCAATGCTTTTCCTCGTCGTCGGTGTTTGTCGATTTGTCGGATTTGTTAGACTCGTCGGATTTTTCAAGGTTGAACAGACGTTCCATCATGTGCGTGATTTCTTAGTTTTTTTTTTGACGTAATCTGTTTCTTGGCCATTTTACTTACGCTTCTTCTTCGGTATTGATCGATATTGTCAATAATAGGGGTCAACTACGCAATAAATGGACGGTTAAGGAAATTTTCGTGTTTGTACTGAAAAATCTAAGAACTTCTAATATTCAAGAGGAAAAAATTTGTCACTGCAATGTAAGAATATCTTAGGAATAATAATCAATCATAGCAAGTAAGAAATCGTGTCCGATAAAAAAACAAAATATAAAAAAGTTGAAAAATCGCTCTAGACCCAGTAGATGGACGGGTTAAATCAGAGTTAAATCGCGGTTAAATCAAACGGGCGAGAAGTGATTCTCTCGGCAGAGGTTAAGAAATCAGACACACTACAACATTTTTCCTATCTAATAAAAATGTCTTTTTGTACGTAAAATATATAATCGATCAATATTAAGAATACATTCCTCGCAATGAAGTGAAAATATATGTATTAACACTTGTAATTTTTTTACAAGAATTAATCTTTAACAAAATCGTCCATCTACTGGTACCCGTCCAGTTATTGGGTAGATGACCCCTATCGTCAAATAACAATTTAATTACAGAAAATAACATTATGATCCATTTTAGAGCCTTGAAAAAATAAAATTAATTTTTTATGACAAGCTGAACAGTAATTTATTTCAATACGCATAATTTTAAGGGATAAATTCAAATATACATAGAAAAATCTCAAATTTGAAAGGGTAGATACAAATTTTGTTGCGAAATGAACATTTTGACCAGGAATCGTTGCATAACAAAGCTTTTAATGAATCATCATCTAAAGAGCACCTAAAAGGATTCATAATGAGTGTTCCATTAGAAAACGTTCTTTCGGATGGTACTGATATTGGCACGATACTTAATACATCACGCGCCATGGTAGAAAAATTCGGATGAACTTTCCACCAGAGTAAAATATCTGTTTCTTTAGGTACTCTTTCAGACATACAATAACTATCGATTTCCTGCCTCCAATACACAAGCTGAATTCCCCTTTTTTATAAATCGATCCAAGATCCATGCAATCAGTATCAGTATTTCATTTGTTTTCAACAATAGTCCTTGGGGTGTTGTTGCTACTGCTGTAAGACATTTTAAACATTGCTTCGAATTATTAATTGATTCTACTTTCATTTACTTGTCATAAAATTGAAATCAATATTTCGATACGATACGATATTATCGAGATTTTACGGAGACGATATAGATACAATAATCAAATTTTTCCAATACTTCGATATCAAGACAATATTTCGTCTGAATATCGTATTATATTGGTATCGTGCAGCCTTACTTATAGTTGAGTGCAGAGAACTTAAAAGTTCTTCATTAAGTCCCCTTGTTTATCCCCCAATTTATACGAAGGGTTCCTCCTTGTAAAGCGATGTGCCCTGCTCTTTTTCAGGCTATACGATGTTCACTTGCTATTGAAATAGCGTTTTTGAAACGATGAAAGTTTCTCGCAAATATGATATATGACTAAAAAAATAGGTAAAACAGTATGTTCTAAAAAATACAAATAAAACAATTTTCTCGGTGTAGTATTAAAAGATATGATTAATCTCATTAATTGTAAGCGTCTCCTGATTAACTATAAATATTATCAACATTTTTCAGTCCGACTTACAGATAACATCAATCGAAGAAACACCCTTTATCAATAAACAAAAAAAAACACGGTCAAAAAATTTATAAAAATCTAGAAATCTGCTCTTTTTTAGCCTATATTTATAAAGTTTTGTAAAAGTATGGATCTATAAAGTACTGAACAGTATTTGTACGAATACACTTAGTGATACACCTGCATCGTCCTGCATATTCTGCCCATACATATATACTAGAATTTGTTGGCCACCGTTTTTACTTGTTGAGCACAAAAACAGTGCCTACTAGCGTGATTCCGCTTAAAGTACGGCTCACACCGGAAGCCCGGCGATGCGCTCGTTTTCGGCGATCTTTTTTTTTTCGTAATTACTCCTTGTCTGAATTGTCTTCCGTGATTCTCATTCAGATACACTGCACGAGAAAGATTCAACAACGATGTCGAAACTGTTATTCACGAGGTCAATGTCTTTCTAATTGTTTTCTTTTTACTCTGCTTTGTCGTCCGGATCGTTTTTATTTTATTATCATGTTCTTATCCTAAAGATGAATTTTTCAATTTCATGTTAAATACATTCCAGTGTTTACTGGATACAAAAATATTTATTTTTAGCAATCTATTTTCATGGCATTATTAAAGCATTTATAAATATGTTTCACCTAAGATAAAAAGTTCGTCGTATCATGAAAATTAAAAAGAAAAGTTCAAAAATTCTAAACCGACTTATTCTGTCTTCTTACTCAACTAACATTAAAAACTCGAACATAAAACATCGTATACTAGTATTATCACATACATCCATTTATCTTCCATCCGGCACTTCTCACACACGACTTCCGAAATTTTGGCTGCAAATTTCGCTGCAACTCCTCCGTGTCCGGCTATCTCTCTGATCTTGCACCGCGCATGCATTATACTTTTTTAATTTAAAAGAGCTTTGTCGGCAGTGCATCAGTGGTAAAAACCTTGATTCAAACAGGTACAACTTAATGTACAAACAGAAAGGCTGGCACTTATCTCTCTCTTTTCGTATCTCCCTTTTTATCTCTTAGCGACCTCAAAATCATGCAAAGCAAGAGTATAGCTCTGCTCTAACGCAGCGAAACGTTGCACCTGAAATTCACCAACATGAATCTATCAAGTAAATGGTTGGCTGACGAACGTAGGGTCATTGAATTTAGAAGTATTTTACGTATGCTTAAGTCAATTACCGATGTTGAAAATTTTTTTGTGTATGTATTTCAATTTTCACTGATTTTTTTATAAAATAAAAAAAATTTAAAACGTTTTGAACATAAATGTAAAATGCTACTAACTTTCTACCCGGTCAATATTTTTGATTCAGCTAATGTTTAAATTAAAACTCTTTACAAGCGTTTTCAATAGTTTTGTGAGCAGATCTCTTACTTGATTCTGCGCCGAATGGTGACGTATACATTTCACACTTTTGTGTGATAAAGTTCATGGATTTTAACAACGCAAAACTATTTTGATTTATTCATATTTCCATAGAATTTCATGCGGACGCTTTAAAATATGAAAAAAATATGAATTGAAATTTAATTTTAACACTTTATATATAAATAATAACGCTTTAAAGTTGGATAATATTGAAAGTACCGCCTAATAAATGAAATTAGCAGCTGTACGAAAGTTGATATCGTGTGAATGTTTCAGATAATTTATCTCATATAACATATTCATAGCATAAAGCAATGTCTCTTTCATTCATCAAAGTGATCCAATCACCTTCTCATGTCATGTATGCTCGCATTGATTTTTCTAATATTTAATTATACCCAACAACTCACACACCAGCACCTCATCGTACTATAAATATGCGTGTCGCTCTTTCACACGTCAAAGATTAGTATACATGTGTTTCGCACTCGCTTGCGATGATACATACAATACTAATAGCTCCACCAACCATGCACTAGTGTATAGTGTTTGCAAGTACCTTCGCAGTGGCACGGGCGTATCAAGCATAGTTAGGTCGCAAGAGTGCGTGCGAGTGCAATTATCTCGAAAGAAGACGGTGGAGGCAGGAAAGATAATCTTTGCAAGTATGTTAAGCGGATGATTTAATTTATGTCTCAGGCTGCTTTCTTGCGTCGAAGAAAAACTCAACTGCTCGGAAGAGCCTGGCTGTGAAAGAGAACCACGCGCTCGTTAATCAAAGTGGTGCTCGTAGGTTTCTGGGAATTTATCGTTTTTTTTTTTTTTTTTTTTTTTTTTTTTTTTTTTTTTTTTTTTTTTTTTTTTTTTTTTTTTTTTTTTTTTTTTTTTCTGTTTTTTTTTTTTTTTTTTTATCACGACCGGTCAAATAAGGGTCAGTCTGGGGTTATTTTTCTTTCCTCGTCAACTACGCAGAGAAGTTGAGAAAACGG
This sequence comes from Copidosoma aretas, assembly GCA_030522625.1. Lineage (NCBI taxonomy): Eukaryota > Metazoa > Arthropoda > Insecta > Hymenoptera > Encyrtidae > Copidosoma > Copidosoma aretas. Next base: position 7,162 of record JAPYYV010015886.1, read on the forward strand.
GAAGAGCCACGGAGTGTGCAAGCAAATAAGTTTGTACACAGATGTTCGATCGAGATGCGCCTTTTCTTTTACCTCAATTCATTGACTAGCATCGTTGTCAACACAACGATGAGACTGTTTTTTTGGTTGTTATTTTTTTCGCTGCAGAACGAGCGGTTCAGTTCTCTATAGTACTTGGACTTAACAACATGTATACTATTGTTTATATTGAAATTGTGTCAAATAAAAACGCCTTGAAAGTAATGGAAACTCGTTCTTGAAATATAAAAAAAAGGAGTCAAGAACATCATCTGATTTATGTACTACAAAAATATGATGATACCCGGGACTTTTGTGGGGTCATTATCATGACTGTTTTATTTCTTAAAATTATTTCAATAGTAAATTACTTTTAGACAGTATTTTAGTAAGTAAGTTTATATATATGTACGTATGAGTTACTGAACCATAAGCTAGAGCTATAGCTATAAAATCCCACTGTTGCTAAACAATTTTATGAAAATAATTGTTTTTTTTCCTCATTAACGATTAAAAAAATCATGATAATTCAATTGACCAGATAACAATTCAAACTTTTCTAGACCATTTAGTGACTCAATAGTAGCTGTAATTATTTGAAATTTATTTTCGTAACTAATTCTCACTCGAATAGGTTTCACAATCTAAAATAAAATAATTAGTTGGTATGATTACATCTGATATGGTCTGTACAACTGTTTGACAATCTTTATAATTTAGTCAAATTAGAGTGAACTATTTATATTTCCATAAGGTAAACCAACAAATTTAAGTAAACCTGCAGCACGATTTTTGACATAAAACAAAGATGAAGCAAAAAAAGGAAAAAAAGAAATCAAACCCTAACAATTCCCAACGTATTTAACATACGTAAGTCATGAATAGCCGTAATACTTGCGCATTAAAGCCAAGAGTCAAGGTGTGTCCGGTTATCGTGCCGTGTCTCTTTGTGCCAAATTACATACGGCGTCTCGATTTCGCGCGTAATAATACAAACTATAGACCGACCGGGATCGGTAAATCTTCTAAGATGGGAGAAGCAACTGGTTCCTCAAGAGTGTCCCGCTCGGCACTGCATTACAGTCGTTCATAGGCCCTGATCGTGTTCGTAAACAACCTACGTGTGAATCATTTAACAAATTGGTCTAATAAATACAACCGTGCATATTGCAGAGTAGCCGCACAATTTTCTCATATAATTAGGCCTTTACGAAGACACTTTATTACCGTTGACCGGTCGAGCGTTGTAAACAACATCAATATTAGCAAGTAAAAATGTTGTGCTACAATATTTCACGAAGTAATTTTACACTGTCGAAGTGTGGGACTGTGGTGGAAGGAGGCCTTGAAAATTGTACATGCACTTAGAGCACAAAACTGATTTAACTTCTCCAAAGGGTTTTTATCACCTTTTATTAAAAAAAATAATCATTATTTAACGATCCATCCATAGATTGTCGATAATATTTTCCTAGATTCTACATAATACTTTCCTTTCAACGATTATCAAGCTATAATGTAATAAAATATAATGACAAAAAAATTTAACAAATGATTGGCAAGCTCAGTATAGACGGCCGCGGCGTAATACATTTGGTGTGTCGCACACTCATGTCGTCACTCATAGTAAATACGTGTCAGCAATACCATTATATTCTTGGCCACTGTACACCATGATTATGTACTAAATTTGACGAATACAGAGACCTAATTAACAGATTAAAAATTTTTAACAATGCCATAAATTCGTACTACCTATAATTAACAATCACCATTATCCTAAACATCACTGGTCATAAAAGTATAGATGTTTGAACGTATCTTATTAAGAATTTTAAGCCAATAGACAAGCGTTACATACACATGCACCTTATAAACACATATATAATTAAAGTAAAACGTAGGAGAAAAAGATCGTGGGGAACAAATAATAAATGTTTGCGAACCGTAGTATCAAGGGCTATCTAGTTAGCACAGTTCTATTCAGCCATCGCATAGTCATTGAACATACATAATGGCTATTATCTCATTCAAAGATGTATATTCAAAGTCACATAAATATATTAGCGGCGTTCACGGGCTTTTCACATTAAATAAGCAAAAAAACATGACAAACACAAGTAAATAAATATATACGTACCCATGTATATAACAATATCTGAAAGGGCCTATATAACTGTCATGGATATTCTCTCCGTACGAGTTGCAACAGTAAGTGGAACTATTTTTTCACTGCAACGCCGAAGTCCATCTGTGTACAAACAATTCCATAAAAAATCTCGATTCTTTAAAACATAGTTAAAATATGTTTCACATACGAAATGTACTAAATAAAATATAAGACTCATTGATAAATTTTCTCTGATCTAAACTAAACGAGTTATAAATTGACTATGTGCGTATTTTGTAAGTAAGCGTATATATGTCGAGATCCGGAAAAAATATGGACTTTTCGTGTTCAAAATTTAGGGTAAATTTTTTCGCGTGGCACACCTCTAAAACGAAAAAATTCATGTACTACGGGTGTTCGTTCTCTTCGTCTTGAACCAGGGAACACGTTTTGCCTCCCGGGACACCTTTTTTTTCACCCTGGAAAAAGATACAGCAAGAAAACTGAACTCTTCTAAAATGAAAAAATTGACGTTTTTCAATAAAATTTTGAAGTTACTATTGTGACCGTAATTCAGCTCAGAAATTTTTTAAATTTTTTTCTAAAAAAGTACTCAAAAGCTCGTGAAACAAGCATTTGTTTGAGCTTTGGTAGGACTCAAACTATTGATACAGTCGAAAGTTACGAGCGATTCAAGTTGGTGCTTCAAAATGAGTCAAAACTCCTGATTGACAAAAATAATTAAAGATTTTCCAGCACAAACTTAAATTGCTCGTAACTTTTGATCAGATCAATATTTTCAGCCCCACCTGGACTCAAATTAAAGCTTATTTCAAGGGTTGTCGGTTGCTTCCCGAGAAATTTTTTTTTGGAATATTATTGAGCAGGTGGGGACTGAAAAACGTGAATTTTTTCAATTTTAGAAGCGCTCAGTTTTCTTGCTGTATCTTTTTCCAAGATGAAAAAAACGGGTGTCCCGCGGGGAAAAACGTGTTCCCTGGTTGAAGACGAAAAGAACGAGCACCCCCAGTACATGAATTTTTGCGTTTTGGAGGTTTGCCACGCGAAAATATTTACTCTAGATTTTGAGCACGAAAAGTGCATATTTTTTCGGATTTCGACACACATGCACTCGTATTATGTGTCTATCAACATGTTTTTCTCTTATTCATATCACACATATGTTTACTTTTCTTAATAAAAATATTATACACAAAATTTAAGACAAAAGAAGAATAATATCAATAAGAAAATGAACTTGAATATCATGAAGTAACGCCACTGCAGACCAATGCTACAGCAGCAACATGGTCTCCACGAAGGTCTTAGAGAAGGTCCGAAAGCCCTCACGGCCGTTCAGAAGCTGCAGCAGCAGCAACAGTCTTATCAGATCGGAGAATCGATGGGGTCCTATGGATTGCCCACTGCGATTTCCCGACTGTCCAATATCATTTTTTTTGTTTTTATCTTTTTTCTCTCTTCAGTGAAAAGGCCAGAAGCCATACACTACTGCTCCTTTGACAGGTACCGTGCAATTACGCCGCAAAGCGTTGACACGGGTTGGTGGCACGAGTATACAACTATGTACATATATTATACGCCCTATACTGAGATGGATCGTGAATAGGAGAGGTGAAGAAGGAGTACAGAAAAAGAAAACGATAGCAAGTGCATGAATAAAAACGGAGGTGATGGATCGGAATGGGGCGAATAGCTGGCGCCAAAGGGACGAAAGAGAGTCCGGCAGTTTGTGTGGATGAAGGACAGCGATGTAGTGATGACCGGGATTCTAAATAATTCAATTAAATCTCAATTCAATTACAGTTCAATTAACAATTAAATTTAGTTGCCCTTTGAATCATTTTAATTAAGATTCAATTAATAATTCAATTCAAGTACGTTGAATTTGTTACTTTGTTAAAAATTAAGCGAATTATTTTGATTCGTCCATGTCCACTACACATCATGTGGGATGTGGGAGCTTGTGGCATTTTATAACGCTCTGAAATATCTGATGGGCGTTACGTGTCTGAGTGAGATCTCATAAGTATCTTGTGTCCAAGAACACTTAAAGAGAGAGGAGTCGCTTATTGATGAAAACTTTTTTAATTGATGAGGCCGTTGTCTCGTCAAGCCACGCATGTTTGTAAAAAGTGGAAAGGCATTTTTTTTCTTGATGCCAGTATAAAATACTGTAATTATAAAATTTAAAATAAAAGGCCTTGATCAACTTTAGTTGGCATGTGCCAGGATTCGTGCGGGGGCCAATAAACCTTGCACTTTCTATACCATTTTATTTTATTCGAAATATTGGGTTACACAAAAGAAAAACCGCTGCCAATAAATATTATTTATAAGGTTGACAGGTAGGACACTTTTGTTGTGCAAGATTGATTCGCATTCTACGGCTAATATTTCTTTTACTTTACATGGATTATCTATATTGAAGTCAACTAAAAAACCTTTTTCTAAAAATTCGGTCTCTTTTGTTAAAAAGTTTATTGTAGATAAATTGAAAAATTTATTAAAGAACTTATGATCTGAAAAACTGTTATGATTATAAGTGTTGCTAGATCTGTGTAGTCTTTGTTTCATTAAAGTTTTCAATAGTTTTACTTTTTACTTTGTTTTAAATAGTTCTTATGTATAATAGCTTAAACGTTTTATCTAATATCATTGTCTAAAGCGACAAATTCAATACTATGGAGTCTATATAATAGTTCTGTGTGAGTCACTTTAAGGTAAACACTGAGAATGTCTCTTTTAGTGTATGAAATTTTTCTATCTTCTTTTAGCCATTTTCTTACCGCCGATGATGTAGCCTTCTTAGATGGTGCTTATAGGTTAAAGTTGGTCCTTATACGAATGTACCTCGGTTTAAGATGGTGTTTGATGCACTTGTTATAGAACCATACGGTCTGGTAGCAGATTCCAGTGCGTAAGAGTAGTTTAAAATATAATGTGACCAGGAAACCAATACTGGTTTCTTTTAAATGTTTTATGAAATCGGTCGCTACTTGATGAAGATTCATAGACATTTTAATAAGATAATAAACTCTAGTGTACTATTTTTACAATATTCACTTTTTGTCTCATTTATTGTTACTTGTTACAGCTGTTTCGGTAGCACTGTACCTTCTCCAGACAGAGTTGATTTCAAACTAAGTAGGATCTATGTACATTTCTTATAGAAAGATGTAACTGTCCAAATATCTCAGAGGAATATGGTTTCTTCCAGAGTTTAAAACAATCTCAGCTATTGTTATTCTACATTCATAAGTTAGGTCTAAGCGTTATAGTTCCTTCATTTCTATCATGCACGATTTACCTTCGTGTCATTTCTTTCTCAATTTATGACTCTGCGACTCCATGTGTTGAATATTTCATCTTTATGTCTCTGTCTCTTCACCTCTGCCTTTGTTATCAACTCTCATGACATTAATTTTTAACTAGCTGACACTGTTTTTTTTCCTCTATGTTTCTGTATTTGTAGCTCTGTATTATACTCAAGTATATTTTTCCGTATTTTCGTATCCGTCTTCGTGTCAATACATCTGAAATTATATCACTGCAGATCTATCTCTTCTAATATCCTTATCTTTTTTGTATTTGCAAATCAGTTTTAACAATACAACCTTTTTATTTCTATCTTTTTATAACTTGATCTATAAATGTTTCTATTTGTCTCCGAGTGTTTATCGATAGCTACCTATCCTCTGTATATATATTGTTGTTTTCAAGTCTATGATACTTTAATTCTGTGAATGTGTCTATATATCTAGATTATTTGTATTATATAAATCTTAGTGTTCCTTAATTTAAGTGTTTGAATTATTTTCATCTCCATATTCCCCTTCGAAAAAAAAGTACGAAGATCTTTTTACAGTGTCTCTTTTAAATTCTCACTCCGCCTCTTTTCAAGTTTTTTCTTTCTCACCATATATTTATGTCTCTAAACAATTTATGTTAATAGTATCTGTTTTAGTAATCATGTTCCTACCACGAAGAATTTCTTCATGATTTACTCCATTTGTTTGTTTTTGTCTTTTTGATTCTATCTATTTATGCTTCTTTTTTTTTTAATCAATAAATCTCTGTATTCATTATTGTATTTCTGTATTGACCTGTCTATATTTTCTAACTCGACTGAATATCTTTGAATAAGCTAATATGTCATGCTCTTGTCTATCCCTGAATCTTTCTTTCCACCCCTTTTGTAAACCGGGGTGTACCTCTTTTTACTTATGTCTCTGTCTTATATATCTGTTCTTATATTACAATTTTTTTAGCCTATAACTGTGATTTAGTGTGTCTGTGTCGAGGTCTATATGTTTATTACTTTGGATCTATGTCTCTGCTTCTTTTGTATCTCATTTTGTCTCTAGGTGAATATCGGATCTGTTATCAAATTTCTGTAAATCCATGTTAATTTCGTTGCCTCGATCCCTACATCTCTTTCTTTTTCTCCTAATTTTTCTTACTCTTTACCTTTTTATTGTCTAGCTGTGTCTTTATTTTTGAACTCGTGTTTTGGTTTTTGGGACTGAATGTAAATGATTCCCTGTTCTTCTGCCTTTGTTTCTGTATTTCTGCTGACATATACATCTGTACTCCTGCCTTTCGTCTATTTTCTTGATAGATAGTGTTAGTATGCGGGAGGCTTTCAGAACGAGGGGACAAACAGGGGCATCTTCAGAAACTCCACTTAAAATTTCAGGGGTTCCGGAACGCTTCAAAAACTTATATTATTTAATAGATATGAAAGTAGTAGAGAAAGAAATAAAATTTTACTTGATTTAGCAGGGAGCTCTCTAATCATTCTAAAATATAGTAGAAGATACGAAGGGTGGTAAGAAGAGACTGCGGAGACCTTTATAAATTCCTATACTCAGTGACTGCAGCTAAATCTTTTCATATAGATGTGGGGTATGAGGCAGCGTAGGACGATGTATGGGATGGGTGACAAGAAATATTCTATATATATTATACAGTATTATACGTATACAGAGGTGGTATATATATATATATATATATATATATATATATCTATCTGTGAGAATGTATCGATATGTTTCTATAATGTTGTGTATGCATTAATTAATAATTTCTCCTACAAATTCACGGTTTCCACAAAAAAATTAAGTACTCCATCTCCTTTACGCAAATGATAGATAAATATAATCAATGGTTCAATGATCAGCGAATGGCATTAGTGGGACACAGCAAACAATTGTTGAATATTTGATGAAAAGAGAAAGAAGTGAGTTTATTCCAAGTACACCTACATACCTTTCTCAGCTTTGTATTATACATGTGACAAGATCCCCTTAGTGAGATAACAGATGGACTGACAGCAAGAATTCAGATTCGAAGTTTTGCAAAATTGATACTTACGCTCTTGCACTCCCATTTTGGCACACGAGGCTCGTAGCATTTCCTCTACTCTTTTCAACCCCCTTATCTCCAACCGCTCTCAGTTTCAAGGCCACGCGCGCACACTTTGGCTCCACCCCTTCCCCCCATTTATGTTGCTCTACTGCTTCGAACATGCCTCTCTGATGCGGAGAATGAGGGCACGCTTTAGGATTGATTTTTTTGCAGGAACAGCAGCAGTAGTAGAAACGTCCTTGAGCTGATGGGGTGGTCGTGCAGAATGCGATCGGGAAGAGAACCTGTGGTGAATCATCATGTTGTGTGTGTGTATGGATTTTTACGCGTCTTTTAGTTTTGCTTGGATTAAAGACGATATATTGGACCCAGAGTTTTCGTCCCGTTTTTATTGTAATGCAATACATCATATACTTGCGTCGCACATTGGGACAAAACAGACAAAAACGCGCATATAGGCTAAAAAAACTTTTGTTCCCATATAATTATTTTGATAAGTGCAACTTATTCCAGAGATGGTCTGGTTTCTAGAATCGCTGATTAAGAAATGAAATGCCATATTTTTAAATTTTGTGACTGTGGGAGACTTTTTAATTCAATTTTACAGTTACTCTGAAAATCGTATTATTCGTAATTAATTTTATTTTTTAAGTTCAATGCCATCGTGTGGCTTAAATTACATCAAACAAATTTTTTTCATATGTTAAGTTATATTACATTTAAAATAGTTACGTATATTTAAATATTAGATGATTATTTGGATATTCCATTATAGTACTGGTTTAAATACCAAACTCAAATCCTTAAAAAATCATAATTTACTTCGTGTTCTTTAAGGAATTTTATAGAAAAATTGTTGGCATGCAACTCTTAATTTTTATGACTGAAAAGCAACTTCGAAACCTTAACTCCATGAAAACATTATGTACACAGCTATACAGATAATGCTCGCCAAACTCTTACTTACAAAAACTGCTGCCAATAAATTAGCACAAAGCTTCCTCAACAACATTATTCTGCTATTATTTACTTAAATAAAATAAAGAGAATATCCAGTAAGCTGGTACTTCAAGAACTCTATCAAGGCAAGATTTATTGTAATCTGTTGCAATGTTACTATTTACAACTTGAAAATAGATTTTTTAACCGTTAGAAG
>JAPYYV010015887.1:0-13593 GCA_030522625.1 Copidosoma aretas
CCAACGAGAAGAAATCAAAAGGTCTTGAAAGCGGACAGAAGGACCTGACCAGGGAGCTCAGGGTACAGGGTAAGACAGTGGAGATCCTCGCGGTCACGATAGAGAAGATGAAAGGCCGGTACAAAGAAGTAAACGCTTGTAAAAAAGAGGAGAAGGTGAACAAGGCAAAGTGGTGCATTAGGCTAGAAGAGCTGGAAGAGCGGGTCAAGGTCCTTGAGCTGAAAGAAGGTGAACTGGACGCCCAGGACTCTGAGTATGAGTGAAGCGCAGAGAGGGATGGAGAGGAAATAGGAGTCAAGGACTACGAGGATCCTAATCAGTGGGTATTACAGGGAACCAGCCAGTAAGAAAGACAGATACTCCGAGGAAGAAGATTTTAGTTCAAATGCCCAAAGATAAACTCAAAAAGAGGCGAGTTGTACTGCCTAGATTATAGGAATATGGCATTGAGTGAAAAGAGAGTAAGCCTTTTTTTTTTTTAATTATTTGCGAATCTTTGGCGTATTGGCTATTTAGGTATAGTGCAGTTTACCCTAAGCTTAATTAATTAGGGAATCACAGTCAAGTTTTAGGTTAGTTTCGTTTAAATCTCATAGTTCATTGCATTTTTTTCATCGAGCCATAAAGGTGCAGATTAGGTGCGTTGAGAAAGTGTATAAAGTGTAAAGTTTTTAAGTTTAAAAAAAAGAAATTCAGAAACAAAAATACACTGTTGATAGAACTATCTAGAAGTGATATACTTTAATTTTCGTATTGTATTGATTTGTACAGGGAAGAAGGTACAGAGTTTGTAAGCTCAAACCCCTTACCAACCCCTTAGAGAGTATTTAAGTATGTTTAATAAATAATAAAAATAAATATAACGACCATTATTATGTCTGCTGAATATTTGAGGGTTTGTTCGATTTTTGCAGTTGAACAAAAATCCGAACTCATCTTAGCTTTAACACTACAAATCATTGTATGGTTATACGATGCCCCGTACATAGACAAACTCTGCTCACAGAGTCAGACAAAAACAAAATACAACACATGTAGTATAATAAAAGGAAGGACAGCTTGTCAAGCTGCGTCAAAGAATAGTGCATAGTGACTCGCATCCATAAAGACTAATGCATTTAACTACAACAGAGACTAGGACAGCCTGCTGAGTTTCGTCAAGGATAACAGCCTTTTAATTAGCGTTAAAGAATAGCACAGGGATACGCGTGTCTTCGAATACTAGTATAGCTGCAGACTTACGGCAAAGAAAAGCATAGCATGCTGATTATTTATGAGAAAGAAAAACGCACTACTTTTATATTCAATTATTTTAAACCAAGGGATAATTGAAACAGCCATGCCTTAACCACGTTAATCAAACATTTATTTATACACTTAATCTTTAATTATATACTAGTTCATCTCAACAGGCGAGCAGAAACCATGCAACCGAGCTCATTATTACCAATTTTAGAATTGATAAAAGAAAAGCAACTTAAAAACGTAAGGTTTTTTCAAGCTATCTTGTTTATAAACAATAAAAAAAAATCATTTATAAATAACGTATGCTTGTCTGCACAGAATTGTTGAAATAGTTATTTTTGACCTATCTTTCTTATTTGTCGGGATATAGCGCATATTCTGTATTTTAAAGGTTGTACTGTCATGAGCTCGTATTGTTATAACTTGTACGCATTCGTATTTATACGTTAAACTGGCTGTAATTTTTTTCAAAATTTTTTTACCGATTTTTTTCCGTTTTTTTACCAAGACATACCTGAAATTAAGAAAATTGAGGTTATGGTGTAGCGTCGACTAAAACCTCTCCATTTATTCGACCATATGTTCATTTACGCTTGAGGATACACGTAAAAATGGTTATTTTTAGCATATCTGGCTTTGTGTTCAAGATATTGCGTATTTTCGAATATTTCCAGGTTACTTGTGCACAAAACCAGAAATAATTATTTCTGCATACTGGTCATGATTTTTAAAACATGCTATCATTTTTTCCAGAATTTTTTTAAATCAATTCTATATAGATACATCCAAAACACCGAAAATTAAGGTTATGTTTTTACATCAACCAACACCTCTCTATTTGTGCTCCGCGATGATTTTATTTTCCTTTTAGAAAATCCATAAAAATTGTTATCAATGATATCACATACTTACAAATAGTTTGAGGTTAAGTCATAACAACGACCCATTGAAAAATATTGGGTGTCTGCATCCATCTGCCGAGCATGCAAAATTTTTTGGTAATCGTTTTCTGTAATTAAATAAAAATTGTAACATGTCTTTGCATTTGTGAATTAAACTTACATGCACGTACACTCACACACATTTATACAAACATCTACACGTATATGGCTGATTCCGCCCTAACTTGCCCAGATCAACTTCAAAATTTGTTAAAACTAAAATTTGCAAGTTCAATTTAAGAGTAATTTTTTCCGATAATTGTAAATTTTCTGACATTATGAGACTGGGAAAGGACAAAATAACCAATTCTCAGAAGAGTCGTATCGTCTACATGGTGATTTGTGAATGTGGTATTTGTTGTATAGGTCAAAGTAAGAGACTTCTGTGCATATGTATTAATAAACATTTGAGAATGGTCAAAAACCACGATGACAGATCGGCCATCTCTCTACACACACACCAGTTTCACCACTCCTTTGATTTTAAAAACATTAAAATTGTTGACCAGGAACATAACAAATTTAAACGTGAATTTTCTGAAATGATATACATATCTATTTATAATAATAATGTCAATAGGCAACTGGACACTAACAAGCTACATCCAATGAACAAGAAGTTCTTACAAGATGTTAAACATAAATTCCATGACTGATTTGTCTTTTTCTCCATTCCAGGATATTCTTACGGTTTTACCCGCATATATACCTGTTACACGTTCCATATGCATATTACACTTACCTCTTACATTGTCCCACATCCCGGTTTTTTCAACTACTGTTATCCACTGTACTCGCCTCTATAGTTCCCTATCCATCCACAGTTACTTCCACTCGGTCTGTTGCCACTTTTATTCTTACTTAATTGTACATGCTTGTCGTTTAGTCCAACTTTTTATTTATTATACTTCATATGGATTTTTATTTATATTTATTACCATATACTAGTCTTGTCAGCGCCCTAGTCATGTAGCATTGTGTTATCTCTTCACTTGCACTGGTATTTTGTAATTACATAGTTTTTACATTATCTTTTTGTATTTTATATTCTGTTGTATATTGTATATTGTTATTGTAGAGGCCCTGAAGAGGACATCAGCATGATGTCGAAATATTGGCGCTTTTAAGCTTTCTATTGAATAGAGTCATGCTCTACACATCAAATGTTGTGCATTATTATTAATTATTATTAATCATCAATTAAAACTAAAATTAATTGAAAACAATTTTTTTATAGTATTTGTATTAAAAATACCATCCTTAACAAATACCTTAAGCGATATCACTACAAGGCTGTTCGTTTAATAGATATATGATATTATACAACGGTGAATTTTAGTCAATTTTTGAAAAAACAAGTCCACCCTTCGAACATCTAGGTAAGCTGTGTTTAGGGTAAAGTGTTCTTACATAGCTTAAATAGAAGCTGAGATCATGCCCTATCGATAAAAAAAAAGTGCATTTAGTTTGGTGCTACCCTTCAAAAATTACAGCTGTTTCAAGAGGAGACACGAAAATCGTTGAAAATAATATTTCGTGCATTTTTTATGAAAATCCGTCATTCGTCTTTAAACCGCTATAACTTTTAATTGGTCGCACGAAATTCCACAAACTGGTTTTTAATCGATAGGGTTCCACTTAAGCTTTTATTCGAGTAAAGTTGGGACAACTTTAGATAGTGCACTACTTTGCTACTAGCGTTGAAAGTAGACCCATCGTTTACCGATGTATTTCGTGAAAAAAGGCCAATTTGATCAATCGCCGAGACACATGTCTAATATTTTAGCCTAACAGAGCTGAAAAAAATGTTTGGTGAAGATTCGATGCACTGAAGCGAAATGAGAGACAAGTTGAGAATTTGGAGCACGTAAGGGGGACGGATTTGAATTTAGCTCCACAAAATACGTAGGGAAAGTATTATCGCTGAAAGGGACCCTTCCACTTTTTTTTTGTGGTCCTGTGTAATAAAAAAAAAAGTGTAGCTCTGTCTGTTTTTTTTTTCAGTGCCTATACGTATCGTTAAATAATGTAAAACTTTTCCTTTAAAGTTTTGAAGAAAACTATTTAATCAAATAAATAATTCATTATAAATGTATATGATAAATCAAATATTTAAAAGAAAATTGATTATTAAATATAGATGACAATTTGAATTGAAAATAAGTTATGAACCACAATAGAAGTGTCAGTGACAAATTACAACTTGCAACGGATGCTTGTGGCTATGGTGCTTGGCTCGTATGCAAGCGGTCGTGAGTTCGAATCCCATAGAAAGTGCTTTTTTTTGTTTTTTTTAGGAATTTAAAATGCACTTCCGTCACACATCTTAGAAAGAGAGAAAATGGTGGTACCATTGATTTACTCCTCTACATAACGCGCCTATACACGGAAAGAAATTTTGGACTGTGAGAGTTTAAGTATACCTACTGGCAGAGTCCAATATAGTATAGGACTGCCTGAGCCCAACAATCGGATTCTAATAGCCCGATGTCTTGGCTCGTAGTGCGTGTACACTTATATATATAGTGCCGGCCCAACGAGGGGGGGGGGGGCCAATTTGGCCCCCCCCAAGGGCGCCCGCCTTGGGGGGGGCCCCCACGCCCTCGCAAACATTTTTTTCCCTCACAAAAATAGCGTTTCCTTACAAACCTCGTTACGTCTCTCGCCTACGGCTCGTGCCGTAAACCTCTCGGTTCCCAAATTAAAGCCCTTCTAATCTTGTGCGAAAACTATTTCCTACCATGGGCACAAAGTGCGGCAGAGCCTTTTCACCCACGGGCCGCACTTTGGGCCCATGGGCGCAAAATTGCACCTCGTGCCCTCTGCAAGAAAAATAACATTCGAGACTCGGGCACAAAAGTAAAACAAGCGCGTCCTTCGGGCACTAAAGTCTTTACTTTCTGCCCTGGTGACGCTATGTACTATTATTCTATCCAGGGGCACAAAGGCTTTGCACCTTAGGGCCGTGTTTTGCGCCCTTTAATGACTTTGCGCCTACGGGCGGGTGAAGTACGTTTCTGCCCCAAGGTTGAAAGTGATTAGTATGCCTAAAATCTGCCCATAGGTGCAAAACAGTACTTTATATTCAGAACTTGATATTAATGATAGCATTAAAGATTTTGCTGATAAAAAAGCGCGAAAAGTGAATTTTGGACAGTCAAGAAAACATTCAACTCAGTCATAATTATTTTTGTTGAAACCAAAAAATTGATGTAAAATAGTAGTTTTCGTCACAATTTTGCATCTCTCTAGGGTAGTCCCTGGGCCCAAGGGCGCTTGCGAAACAACGCCTAAGGGACCGTTGAGACTGCCCTGGTCGGATGCACATGAATCGCGAATCTTTTTTTTCCTACCAAGGGTACCAGGGTTGCAAAAGTGCCCGAGGTAGGAAAATGTATTTATTGTACAATAACAAAATTAATTTTTGTTAAAATTTATAGTGTTGAAATAATATATGTACGTACTATATATATACATTGTTGTGTAAGTGTAACCTCTTAAAGGAAATAAAATTACCTACGAATAATATAATATAATTTTACGAATATAAATGATCCTTTGAATATTGTTTTGAAAATTGTATGTGACATGAACAAATTATCACTCATCAATAGTACTTCATAAAATATATCTTTTTATGGGATACTAAGACAAAATAATCACAGTTATGATAAAGTATAGTGTATCAACTTAAACTTTAAAAACCTAGTAATAATTTTACATCATTGAAAAACCCTTCGAATATTAGCACCATTCATAATTGTCCTCTTCAAAATAAGATTAATATAACTAAATAGTGATAGTCTTCATGAACATGGTCATTATTGGGGCGTTACTTAAAAGTTGCCGAAGCGTGCCAAGGGTTCTAAGACCTGCACTGTATGTATACTGCAGCTTAGTGTGTAGCTGAGTATGCAACTGTACCGCAGTATATATCGGTGTACACGTGTTACGAGCCAAGACATCGGAATATTAGAGTCCGATCGTTGGGCTCAGGCAGTCCGATGCTATGGACGGACTCTGCCAGTAGGTATACTTAAACTCTTACAGTCCGAAATTTCTTTACGTTTAGAGGTATAACTTTAAAAATTTCAGGGGCGGCGGCAGTAGTCTGTATATGCTGAAAACTCTAGACCTCGAATTTTTGATGATAAGGAATTCCACACCTCGGATTGACGGGAAATGAAATATAAAAAGTATCAAAATAGTATAAATATTATCTAACTAGGGAGTGGGGTGGATTCAACGGCGGATCCAGGGGATCCAAGTTGACGAATGAGATTTTTGTATGCATTAATTTAATGCATTTCGTCTGTCTATATACCCGACGGATCCTAATTTGGAAACCGTGAAATTAAAATGCTGGTATTTATTTTTAATACTAAAATAAAAATAACATCTCTAACGATAGATTAACGATTTTACAATTATATTGGTGACAGAAAACAATCACTTAGCAAAGTACTTACTGTTTATTGTGTAATTATGGGTATTTTACACCAAAAAATAGTTAAAACATTTGAAGTTCGCACTTTCCGAATTAAGATCCATCGGGTGTACATACCGAGTATCTATAAGCTAGGCAAGTGACGCCGACGATGCCATCACTTGGGAGGATATTTGAATAGTGGTGGTGTTAAAGTTAGTGAGGTATAGCATAGTCATGTAAAAAAGGCTTTTTTGTATTCAAGATTTTCGTGATTATCAGGGACTTTTAGGCACATGATTGTTTGTAACAACAAAATCAGGTATTATAAAGTAAAAACAACAGTATCCTAGAAACAAACCTATTTTGAAATCAACGGCTGAGCAGAGCCAATCAATCCTGTGAGAGTGAGTGAGAGAAGAAAGGTCAGTTCTGCTTGTCCCTCTCACTCGCTCTTTTAGGCTTGAATAGGCTCTGCTCATCCGTTGATTTCAGATTTATGAAGACCTTTTCAGAATACTGTTGTTTTTACTTCTTTAATACCTAGTTTTGTTGTTAAAAACATTTTAGTGCCTCGAAGTACTTCATAATCACGTAAAACTTGAAGGCAAAACAGCAAATTTTACATAGTTGTGAGATATCTTACTAGTTTCGACAATACCGCTATTGGAATAAATATCCACGAGGTGGTGCAAGCGCCTTGTGCCAAAGATACTTACCTAGCGTATGTATATGAATTAAAAACGATAGAATTAAATGTAGGCCAGTTCTATGTACTTCGACTTCTGATTCCAATCAGGTAAACAGTTTTCTTTCCCAATCAAACTTTTGCTCAGATATTGGGTGGTATAAAGGAAAAAACGTATTGTGACTTTTTGTGAAACTTATGATTTTCTTGGATGTAATGAAGAGGATAATGAGCCACGCGATGTAGAGCGTTACTTGACAGGTGTAGCAATTTCAAAAACCGTGGAAATCTCTGTCTTTAATTTACCATAGATTTAGCATATTGTGTGGGTATTGCAACTGACAGCGGTTTGGTTATGGCTCCAGATACGAAAGGTGCAGTACAAGAGTTATTAAAAAAGCTATACAAGCCAAACGTTGCCCGTGCAGCAATCACGTTCTTAATAACTTATTAGCTACGTCATCGAAAGTGATTTCTTGCCGTAATTCCTCAGGCACGATGAATAAAATTGTAGCGTTTGCCAGCGCTTCTGCTAAGAGGCATCAGATTTTTAAAAAAGAACCTGGAGCTACAATGCAAGGTATTTGTGATACGCGTTGGGCTGAGAGACATAGTCGGCATCTGTAATTTCAAACAGATAATTTGGTGAAATTTTTTTCTTGCGAAGATAACAAAACTACTAATGATGCCCATGGCTTACGGCAAGCATTGTGCAGTTCAGACTTTATTATATGATTTATTTGCTTGTGTGATCTTTTAGGTAAGTTCCTAAGTATTTCAATATATAGAACGCAGCTACTGTACTCGATTTGTCAAAGAGAATAATTTTTAAGCGTGTGTGTGTGCAATTACATTGCATCCACACATGCATCCGCATTTACTTCATACCAAGAAAATTCAATTCCCTGTTGAAATTCATACTTGGAGCCTCTATTAACAAAGAGTGCAAAGTGTAGGAAAGGAAAAATTTGTAGGAGAAAAAAGATGGGGTTCCTTTCGTCCTGGACCACTAGCTGGGACTCGTCAGTGTAGCGCGCTAGCGGTCTCGCTACATACGAACACGTATAACACTTGCACTGATGCGCGTTTATAACCGCGAGGGCGAGATTGATACAGCGTGTAAAAATTGGTATTTTTATTTCAATCGTATGCCGGAATTCATTCAAATTTAATTTAACTCCCGTACTATAACTTGTTCGATTATTCAACATTTAATATACAGAACGCAGTTTCTATACTTTATTTTTTGAACAGAATTATTTTTAAGCGTGTGTGTGTGCAATGACATTGCACTCACACATGCATAGGCATTGAATTCATACCAAGCAAGTTCAACCCTCTGATGAAATTCATACTTGGCGCCTCCGTTAATAAAGAGCGCGAAGTGTAGGAAAGGAAAAATTTAGAAGATAGGAGAAAAAGTATGGGATTCGTTTCGTCCTCTACCGCTAGCTGAGACTCGTCAGTGTAGAGCGCTAGCGATCTAGCTACATACGAACATGCCTAACACTTGCACTTATACGCGTTTACAACCGCGAGGGCAAGATTGATATATCGTGTGAATTTGGCATTTTTCGAACAGGATTATTTTTAAGCGTGTGTTTCTAGTATTTTGGTCGTTATTCTTAGGTACTAATGTATGAATGTAAAAATATAATATTTTATGAATCATTTACAAACAATTATCTTTAACTTATAAGCCCAATCAGTTACTTTCACAGTCTGCTTTAGGTTTCAGACAAAGCGTATTTAAATATGGTAAAATGACGTCTTGCCCTAATGCTTCACGTTACTCAACTGTAAGGCAAAGAATCTCTAAACATTCAGAATAACTAACGGTGTGATCACATAATATCGAATTGAATGAGAGCTTGAATTTCAAGCTCGGAATATATTTCATTGCCTATTCTACTCGGTATTTATTGACGATGTTTTAATTGAGATTACTTCAGCGACCGGAAGTATTAGTTGACGGAATCTTGCTGCATGCAAGTTTTCTATTATATATACTAATAAAAAAAATTTGGAACGAAAATCCGAGGTGGAAGTAAATACATTTGGCCAGAGGTATCGATAGAAAGTTGTCTGACAAAAAAAGGCTTTGATACGATCATAATCGCCTTCAGAGAATGCAGTCGAATAAACAAAACTTACTTTCAGCTTACTGTGCAGCGTTGCGTTGGACGGAGTGTACTGTAAATTTATGGATAAGTACGACTCATTGTGAAACATGAAAAAGTATCGGATTAGGCATCGTGCTTGAGAAATTTTTAGTCACGACACTATTTGGATGTAAAAAAGGAGTGGCAAAATTAAGATAGTTTGTTATCCCTCCCGGCCTAATGGTCAGGAAAAATCATTGATTTAAATACTTCATATGGATTCTATGTTGCAGGAAGATATTGTATTAATTTTTTGTTGTCAAACTTATCGTTTCGTCTTTACATGTGGTATATTTCATATGTTTCGTAACTATTTAAACAGCCCAAAGATAGAGACTGGCAGTGTATTGTTTGGTTTGGAGATTTAAAATGGTCAATTGAAACTTATCGTATGTCTTTGATCTCGTATGATATTGATGACGTGATCTTTTTGGTAAACAAAAGTATATTTTAATTGACTGAGGTTAAGGAGCCTTGATTTTTTATTGGAGCATTGCGGTCAGCGCGTTATGTTGATGATATTTTTTTATTGGAGGTGGTTAGGTATTTCAGGTGAAGAGAATTCATGCGCAGTTGGTTGGAATTTTATTGTAAGCTCTGGCATAAAGTCGGACGAGTGGGCAAAATTCAGCGTAAAACAGTTTTAGATATTTGAAGATTATATTATATTTTTTTTCAGTGCTGCGATCGGCTGCCTTTTACATACTAAGGCCTTGGAGAGTCACAATTTTTCGGTTTTTCATCTAGGTTAGGACGGGAGTATCATGCTTCCGACAATGTGTAAGAACAAGCAAACGCGCTTTATGTGTACATAATGGATCTTTCTTGGCAGGGCAGGCAAATTGAAAAGCTGAATAGGGTGTCACAAATACTGGGGCAATAAAAGACGGACATAGAAATAACATTCAGAATCAATTTTTACTATCGAAAAAAATCTTTCTAAATGTGATATAAACGTTTTAAGTTCAGGTGTAGATCTCCGCATAGATCCAAGGACAAGTAATTACTACGTGTATCTAGTAAACACAACATATTTCGTTTAGCTTCTTTATGGGCGGACAAGGAATAAAGGTTAAAAAGATTATACAATGAGGCAATTTAAATTATCTGCTGTTAGTTTGGTAGTGTAACGAGTGGAAATATTTCGATGTTATGGTTAGCAAAGCCCCAGAGTTACTGTATGTTATATTATGTTGAACGTTCGAAATTTTTAATTATTGTAAGCATGTATACTTGGATGCTTTTTTTTACAGTATAATACGTTTCAGCGTATCGTACTGCGTACAGAGTACAGTATGTTTCTATGTGCGCCTCAAAAGTTCTTGCTCCTTGTACTTTAATAGAGTTGGCTGCAAAAAAATATTTGGATCTCATTTGGTCCGTCATGTAGATAATCGAAAACATTAAACGTGTATTTTTTCTTTGTTCCCTAAAATTTTTCGTTGATTTAAAAAAAAAAAGCTAACGGTCGCAAAAATAATTTTTAGCGTTCTAAAGGAAAAGTTTAAGTTACCCGAGAAAAGTACTAGGTAATAAATGTGTGCAACATAAAAATCATTAAAATGAGCCCCGATGGAACTCAATTGACTCAGCGGTTTGCTTATTAAAGTAGTTGTATGCCTATAACGCTAGTTGGAAGCATATTTGATCTCGGATTCGACAGTGTGGTATGATTTCTGTCTCTCTTGCACTTGTATGAATACATGACCATCAGGAACTTCTACGACGCTTATTAATTTATTTCTTATCTCACATGCACCCTTGAGGTGTTTTATAAAATTAGATAAGCTTACTAGATATTTATGTGATGCACAAAAAATGTCGTCAAAAGTTCATCATTGTTTTCTGTCATATTGATAATTTAAGTTCGCAAAAAGACGGTTCTCCATAAGCATATATGTTAAGGTATGACGAAAGTATAAACACTTTAAGCATCATTATTTACCCTTGTAGGAATGGCAGCCTTACAAAAATTTAACAGAGTCCTTATTAGCCATTAATTTATCCGACCACAAAGTTTTACGAAAATCTCATCATTATTTCTGTTTACTATACAACTACCTTAAGTGCAAAAACCTCTGAATTGACACGTATTTGACTAGTTTATAACTCCGATCTTAATGCATTAAAATGGCTGAAATTTTAGCAGGATATAGTTTTAGTAGTTATTCATCTACTCTTAAAATTTAATCGAAAAATATTCAGTGGTTTTTACAAACCGCTGCCTTCTGCATTTTATGTATCATTTTTATACAGCGATTTTCACAGAAAGCCGTCACTTGCCCCCACTCCCAAACTTTGACGAGCTCTATCTTCGCCTGTATTTGTTTGCACGAAAAAAAAAAGAAATATTGAAATATGTATCGAATATTTTCCGATAATGTACTTGACGGCTCTAACAGATAAAAATGAGTAGCCAAAACCCTATTATGTGGAACGCCCTTACAAAGTTGAGAATCGTTTCTGAGATTTGTCTCGGTAAAGATTAGCTGTCCGATAAATTAGTTCTCGCATGATCATTACAGGTAACCAATAAAACTAGGAAACGTACTATTTATTATTTGGTATAATATTAAGATTACTTTTTTGTTACTAACTTATTTAAATAGTGCACCGGCGCCCTGTTTTGTAGATTTGTAGTTTAAATATGATGTTAAAAAACTGTCAGTTGACAGAATAAAAAACAATATACAAGACCCGTTTTATGTTTTACTTTAGTACCTGCAGCTTTGCGATGTAGGCATGATACGCAGATACTGACTATATATGTTCAGGAACTATAATTGCTGTTTTAAACTTACCTGAAAGTATGATGTGAATTCAAATGATCTAAATACATTCTAGTTGAGATATAAAATATCAATGGTCCTTATACTAACATTAATATTGAATTTTTTTAAATTATAGGTAGCTGCAGAAATATTTCATCAGCAGAAAAAAGAAGAGTATTGGAAACAGAATATGCATCATTGAAGAACGGGACTATCCATCGATCAAGCAATCAATCAGAACATGACGAACATTCTAAGTTTACTGATGACCCCATAAATTTTGCCATAATAGGAGCTACTTTATTGGGAATAGCGATTTGTGTTACTTCTGTTGCATTATTAGCTACTCTTTATATTGTGATTTTAATTCATTGGCGCAATCAAGTAAGCTTAAGAAAACATGATTCCCTCATGTAACACTATTAAAAAAGTTAGATATTCAGTGTCTTATGCCTGTGGTACTTAGAAGTTGAGTCATTTGACGTATATTTCAAGTGGTTTTCCTGAATAATGTTACTTATGTATCCACTAAAATTTGTTTCATGATTAATGTGTGAATAAACACGTTGATAATAATTCATTCACTAGTTCCATGGTTATTTATAAAGGGTGTACCTTTTTATTCGTATATTTTATTAACTATATTGTAAAAAAATTGTACATGCATTCGGTTTAAGAAAGGTATGTCATTATAGATAATTAAATTATGATTAACCAGCAAGTCAATTTTCCTATATTTTCAATCCAATACTGAACAAACAATAATTACATTCAATTACACAAAATAAAAGCCAAATATGGAGTGCTCATCTTAATTTATTACATTACAATCGTCAACTTTTCGCTGTTCATTAACAGCCTCTTCAGGACATAATTACCCTGTACATGATATATGATTAATTAAGCTATGATCTATAATACAAATATTAAAAGAGTATAAATTTTAATGCAGTATACGCACTGTTCAACTCAAGCAGGTGCCTCAAGCACTCCCCACCATTTACTGCGTGCCCCTTAATTTTAGATTACATATCTAGTCCTACAATAGAGTCATAACAGTGTAACAATTAAATCATTCATACAAGCATACAATTTATCAAAAAATGTTAAACTTACTTTTTGCACAGAAATAATTAACACAACAGAAACTTGTTTGTTTTACATACGAATACAAATGCTGACAAAACGTGAAACAATGACAGTGTCCCACCATAACGGTATCAAATGCGCAGAGTGCCTACCTCGTCCATCAAACCATAAGTCAAGCATAGATTCATTATATGTAGATCATGGATATGTCACTAAGTAAAAATATTCGTATGCGCTAGGAACAGTAGGGACAACCCTGAATGGACTACTA
>JAPYYV010015890.1:0-15428 GCA_030522625.1 Copidosoma aretas
AGGAGCATTCTTCCGGTGCACTTTGCCGCGCTCATTTCGCTGTCGCTCTCTGCACCCTACATACTTTCCGTTCAACGCGGAATGACAGGATTTTTCCCCTTCGACGAGGACGAGCTGATGAAAGTTCTGTGCCAGACGTTTCTGGGTACCGACGCGTAAGAAGAGTCGAGAGGGCGAGGGAGGGCATCCTTCTCCGGGGTGTCTAGTGGCTGGCTGCGGTATCGGCTACACACGGGAGGAGGACAGCGGGTGATCGATTGTACGAGCGCAGCGGTGAGAGTGCGCGTGTTAATCCACCGGGGGGGGGGGGGGACACGGTGCGTCGATCGCATCGACATTTTTCAAACTGACGCACGTGGCGCGCCGCGCGAAGAAAAATGGCCGTTGCAAAATCTCACGGCCGATATACACTCTCAACGAAATGGCCGTTGAGTGTAATTCAATCGACGATTCGACGTATCAACGACGAGATTTCCCAGAGTATTCACAGTTCCTCGCTCGTGCATTCTGCTTGGCCTCGCCTGGTATTCTACGACAACTCGTTTTCTGTTCAGTGGACTCCAGCTCGATCGACGGTTCGCGAAGGTTTTCATTGAAAACGGTTTGAAGTTTCTCACGATCGCCCAGCTTGATCGAACATTTTTGCGTTGAGGATAATCGAATGGTAAAAATACACGTATCCGCGCGTTACCTTTCCAACGTCAATGCCGACGAAACGCCGCTCGCACAACAGCAGGGATGAAAAGGGACGCCTCGCGACCGTCGGGCTATTTGTACACCCGCTGGCAACACCCTGTCCCCGGACAGAGGACTGTTTCGTAAACCCGAGCTGGACAAAGGCCAAAACCCGGAGTTTCTCCGAGCCGGGTGCTTTTTGCCGTTTCGGATTTTCAAAATGAACGCGTCGCTTCCCGAACGGGCGTCCTTCCTGAATTTTTCACCAGCACAGCGCGCGCCGCGCCCGGCCGGGAGGGGGAAAATCATCTCGCGCGCGACAAACGTATCTCGGCCGTCCACGCCTCGCGCGGCCCCGGGAGATTGAAGCTGCATTTTTAATGGCCGACCGAGAAAGGGGTTGAACCAGCGCGGGGTTTCGTTGGAAACGATCAGCTCCGTGGGCCTCGGGTTCGCGCGACGAGTCTCGGAAAAACTCCGCTCCCCGCGCCTCTGCCCCTTTTTCCTCGTACCATGGATATCGGACCGCGGCCGGTTCCATCCGCGCACCGCAGTCCCGTTCACGTACAAAAAGCTCCCGGGCAACGATCATAGTACCGGAACACAGGGCCGACTCCGCGGGTCGGGGTGAAAACCCCCGTTCCCCGTGCACGGCACCCGAGGTCCGGACGCGGGAGCAAACGTCGTCCGCGCGCGACGGAGGACGTGGGAGAATGACGGAGGTGATGCGACGCGAGGCGGGGGTGGGGGGGGGGGGGGCCAGGAAAAAGGCCCGTCCACGCGCCCGGGGGCGGGGCGGCCGGGGGGCGGCGCGGCCGTACCGAGTCGTCCCGAGCTTAGGCCGACGTCGCTCAACTCGAGCTCTGCACCCCGGGGGGCCCGGCCGACCACGGCTCATTAATTCATTCGCGCTCCGATCCTGTACTCCGGTTCTGCGCGGCGGTTGTATCGTTGGCGGGCGGGGGCGGGCCGAGTAACGATTTTCTGTCGATGAACGGCGGTTCCTCCCGCTGCTGCGATGTGTATATACGTACGATGTACGAGAGGCCGGGAGGGGGGTCAGATACCGCGGCACTTGCTGGCCGGCCAGGGTCAGACGGCTCTCTCCCCGACCGGGCGTTTTCCCTCTAATTAATGCGCGACAGTGCGAATTTAATGACCCCATTAGGCTCTCCCTCTCCCCGGCCGGGCCGCCGATGGAATTTAATCCGGCTGGATTGCGCCGCTACTCCTCTCTCTCTCTCTCTCTAATCAACTCTAACCAGGACCCGGACAATCTCAAAGAAATATTATCACCGATGGGCGGGTAGCGACTGACAATGGACCAATATGGGTTAACCAGCTTTCAGGCTTTCAAGAGTCACTGCGTCACTACAACTTCAAGTTAACTGTGCCAAAAATTAAATTATTTTGCTCAACACTCATTGCTTTACAATATGAGTAGACATTCATGACTATAGAGCGATCAAGTATTTAAAAGATAAAATTAATCAATTAGTCACGTATTTTCTAATTATAAAACTACTCTTGTATCTTAGTGAAAAAACCTGTTCATATTTTATACTTTTATTGTACTTTTATTATACTGTAACTCTGTAAATGTTCAAACGGCCTTTATGGGGTTTCGCCCCACGGCCTTAATAAACTCGACTCTCTCCTCGTGGCCAACGTGTCGCCCACGTGATACATGACTGCCGATGGAGTATTGGCCAACTTATAATCGTACGGATATGATGAACCAACGCGGACGTAGAGCAATATTAGCAGCTGATGCCACACCGTTTTGGATAACCTGACTTTAATTGGTGGAACATTTTCGCGCCTGCTCCTTCATTGGACCGCTGTACCGAAGAGTTGGAAATAGTGGTAGGGCTTCAAGTGCGTGGTACTGCCATGGGGCTTCAGAAACGGACCGCTCGTTTACTCAGATTGGTAAAAAGGATATAATGCAAGAGTGTATGAAAAGGTCGCGGTTTGTAAGCCTGTGGATGGACGACTGACAGGGACCAGGGCTGCTTTATCAAGCTTAGTATTCTTATTATTATTATTATTATTATTATTATTATTATTATTTCGTTTATTGTGGACTAAGGACTCCCGGCCCAGAATAGACCGGCATATTATTTACATTCGTCTTTTTACAATTTCACGCACAGTATATACAGACATCTTATCAGATGTTATATTAACAGGTTGTGATTGTTACAATGATAAAAATAAACGATAATTAATACAAAAACCAGTGTAATAAAATAAACTTGAACAATGAAATTGAGCTTGCCGCAGAACGAGGAGCTGGAAAGGGTTACGGCATGTAAGGTTGCTGATATTTTGCAAGGCTTAGCATAGAACAAAGCGTGGGAATCGGGTTAATTTACAACGCGAGTTGTACGAGTGAAGCCAGTATTTTTTATCACTGGCGCCCTACTATAAATGCATTATTGCCGGCCGCATACCGTTTTACACTATTGACCCGATAATGCCTATAGCGAACTCGGGGTCGATATGATGGAGAGCAGTACTGGCAATAACGGATATTTTGGACCGCGTCAGCATGCTTTCATGGGGGGGAGACCAGCCACGAGTTTTCCCATATGTATCCAGCGTCGTTGATGTACCCTATTCGTGACTAATTTTGCGAGAAATCAGTGCTGAGCATCACCCAAACGCGACGACGCGCGCGCTTTCGTTGCCATACAATATAACGTGGGGACGTGCATTGTTGGGCGCGTGATGCGCACCTCCATACACTGTTAAAAATATTTAATTTAAATTTCATGAAAATGTACTGGAAGCTCATTTCCAAACGGTGCAATAAATTTTATTGCTCTAATTGTATGAAATTTAATGTTAGACGCATCGAATTTTATAAATTTTTATGACACACATTTTTGCACTGTTTGGAAATAAGCTTCCAGTACCTCGAAATCTGGGCATTAAATAATTATGAAATTTCATGCAACAATCATGAACTTTCGTCTGTACCTTTTTTAATGAAATAATAGGACTTTTTAATGTCCTACCCATAAATTTCATGTACTTCTATGTGAAATATGTATTTTTGCACCGTTTGGAAATGAGCTTCCAGTAACTGTGAAAGTGGGCATACGATAATTATAAAATTGTATGCACCAGTCATAATCTTTTTTAAGAACCAGTTTTAATGAAATTTAAGTGGAATAAAAGTTTTTATCAATCAATTTTTAATCATTTAATATTGTTAATATGCGCGTTGCATGAAATTTCATGTACTTATATATTATTTAATAATTTATAAAATCTATTTTAATTCTTTGGTACGCGTTATTCATAGGATTCATCATGTGCTGTATATTTTATAATAAATAAAAATTTCTAAATGTATCTCTGTATGTATACTTTTCACGTATGTTTGATTAATTTTTTATTACTCGAGTAACATTCTACATGCTGTGGCATTAAACATTTTTCATACATTGATCCATAAATTTTATTTAAATGTTATGATATCTTTGCTATTTATTCCTAAAAATTTTTATTCATGCTTTAATTATTGTCAATGTACGGTATGATATATTATTTTGTGTTCTTGGATTAATTTTATAAGAAATTTGGGATTTTATTGCACTATAAGCAAATTAATTATATTTCTAGCATTCTAACTTCAAATTATTATTTAAATAACGTATAATTTTATATTATAAATTAAACGCAAAAATTGAACATAAACTATATGATTCAGTTTTTACACGAAATTTAAGATCCTTTGAGGAATATTTATATGCATCTGCAAGCCGTAAAATTAAATGCAATACAGAATATTTTATGCACGTTTCATTTTAGTTTCATGAATGTTCACATTATTTTTTAATCATGGTTTAATTAAATTTTTTAATACTTTTATAATATTCTATATTCTAATGCATTAATCATTCTTCATGTTCTCATCTGCACAATTTTTGTTGAACAATATGAAATTTCTGCCATCAATACATGATATGTTATTATTTATACATATGTTATTTTAAATGTAGAAAATAATGAAATGTTTTGTGTAATTTACATTGAATTTACGTGAAATTTAAGGTTATTTTTAACAGTGTAATGAATATACACGCGTAATCCCAGAGCACCGGTGTACAAGAGTATCATCGTCGAGGGCCCCTCTCTGTCCATACGGTGCACACTTGCCGCGGGACTGCCGAGAGGGTTCCAAAAGGAAACAAACAGCCGTCCTACTCGGCTTTCACGCTCGAGTTGCTCAGTCGACTCTGCGTGTCTGCCTGTAGCCTACCTGTTGTGGCGACACAAGTTTTGATTAGCTACGGCGCCGTCACGCGGCGTTACGTACAACCACCGCGAGTCACCAAGTCGCAACAGCCAGTGGGGGGGAGGGGCGCGAGGGAAAGGAGTTTTGATGCAATTTACGCCCCGGCCCGCGCGGAGCTGTACGTCCGCGAATAATCTTTCACGCCTCGCGGCGGAGCGGGTCGTCTGGGGGGTTGTATCGAGTTGTATGGTGTTGCATATATTTCGGATCTGTGTTATAACCGAGTGATACGAGTTGTTGCATTCTCCTGGTGGTATTGGCAGAATTAAACTCGATGTGGTTACCAAACGGGTGCGCGTGGGTGTTTTTTTTTTTTTTTGCTCCCGATTACTCGTCTTGGGGATGTCCCGCCGGATGCGCGAACAGGCTGATTCCTCGATTGCGACCGTAAACTCCGTTTCTGTTTTCTTAAATATTTCGGTCGTTGCATATACCCTGCTTACACTCTCGTGTATAATTATTACCTACCCATCGACAGTCGATTTTTTTCTGCTCCCACAGGGTTTCATCCCTTTTTATAAAATTACAAAATACATATTACGCTCACGCTACCGCAAAAGAGTGTGAAAAATCATTATTTTCGAGAAGTATATAATCGATGAATTAAAATATTCGTAAAAGGTATATCTCGTGGTCGAGTTACTGGTTACACGCAGTGTTGGGCAAAATCATAATTAATAATTGATAAACCTTAACATTTTCAATTGGCAAAAAAACTAAAATCATACGTAACACTAATTACAAGTAATTGAAATATTTGTCATTGATTGTATTATTATTAACACGAAACTAATATTACAGGAGATCTCAAATTACAAGTAATTCAAATACTTGTAATTAAATACGGTATTGACTAAAAAGTGATTAAGGATTTCTCAGAAACTTAATTACTAGTGATTGAAGTTGTAATTGTAATTACTTTTATAGAATACAAATAATTGAAAGTACGTGATTGAATTACAAATATTCCTTGTAATTGGGTAAACTTAAATACTTTCCTGCTTTTTTTATTTTTTTAAATATACATCATATATCTATCCGTACGCCAACTTGTGCTGAATTTTACGGTTACCCTCTACCCTCTTGGCATGGAGGGTTTTTCATTCTGGCGCCACCCCTAACACCCCCATCTTCCCCTACTAAAATGCCCTGCATACCTTCTTTCTACCCTTGGATTCCATCCTCCTCCCCCCTCCCTACTAGGCCCTGCACCTACTCAATACGCTTACGAAGGCAACCTCTGGGTCGTCTTGTGGTGCCTTTCTCATTCCACCTCTAAATACCCACACTTTCCCAACTGGTTCTGCACCTACCCAAGGTCTTCAAGGAGCCTATCTCCGGATCGCCTTGTGATGCAGAGCCATCAGTCGTGAGGCTTTGGAAACGAATCCCAGCTGAATCAACTCTGAAAAATTTCCGAGTTGACCTGACCAGGAGCCGGACCCCCCCCCCCCACTGGAGCAGCCGTACCAAATATTTTTACTGTAGTCAACTGAGCTACGACTCCTTCCACTCATTTTATACATAAGTATGTACCTACCTAACAAAAAAATTTCTTAAACGAGAAAATTTGTACCAAAATGCGATTTGTTTAATTTTACGAAAGTAATTAAGTTTTAATTAAAATCACGTTAATTTTAATTTTCACGGTCATTTTCAATTACAAAGTAATTGAACGAAAATCTTCAATTAAAAATATTTTATTTGAAAAAAATTATTAATTACAAGTAGTTAGGGGTTTTTTCTCAATTAATTACAAGTAATTCCAATAAATTTAATAATCACACTTTTCGATAATTACTTTATTTAAATGATCGTAATTATTAAAGTAATTACCATTCATCAAGAAATGATGGTCAAACCATCGAAAATCTTTTTAATTCAAAGACAAGTGATTAATAAAAATTATTTTAATTGCTTTTATCAAACAGAAGTAATTAAGGGTCAAATGATTTTCATAACGAATCAATTGAAGTAATAAAAATCAATTAAATTTTTCAATTACTGCCCAACACTGGTTACGCGAGCACATTTATATCAACGTTACCGCACTAAAATGCGAGGCTAGAAACCCATCCATCCCATTCTATCGTTCTGCAACTGTTTTCTCCCTCGCTTTCAAATACAACCTGTAGCCGATGGCTCGATCTAATGGAAACTTATTTATTTTATTCCACTGCCCGCGTAATATCAGATTCATCACGTACTGTTGTATAATATATCAGCAAAGACCTGCAAAAAACACCATCCAACCACCATACGAGAGTCCAAGTATGGTACCGTTCAATTTAATCCAATCCGATTTCCCGTTTTTCCGACGGAAAGGAACGAACTCAATGATTCAGGACATCACGAGGCTGCGCTGTAATTCTGGCCGTTGTCTCGCGCTCAAAAATGTATTGTACCATCCACTTCCCGACAAGCATCTGCAACGCACGTGCGGGACCAGCAGAGAGAGAGAGAGAGAGCGCGCGCGCGCACCCCTGAATAATGAAGGTCTGCCCAGTTGTTTGTTTTTTTCTTTTTCTTTTTTTTCCTACTGAACATGAAAAAAAAAAAGCTACGACAAACAACAGCACCATTACCTTCCGATGCACCCGGATATAAATAAATATCGTGATTCCCCGTCCGAGTACAGCCTCGATTCGTTATTTCCTCTGCATCACCGCGTGCAGCTCGACAGATACACACACACACACACACACACATACAGGGGCGGAGGTTTAAAGATTCCCAGTCCCCGGTTCCTCACGGAGCCCCCCGCCGATCCGCACCCCAGCCGTACAGTAACGCGCGCGAGACACGAGTTACCGGCGCACAATAGCGGCCGCGTTTGCTCGGCTTTCTTCCTCCTCCGCTCGCGGGGGTCGATACATTTTTCCGGCCGCCCGCGAATCGGCCCCTGCAACATTGGCGAGGGAGGCGGACGGGGGCACGTATGGATACGCGTATACTTATAATCGCACCCCGCAGGTACGGATGATCAATGTTATCGACGCGGTCGTGTCATATATTGTCCATGTACCTGGTGGTGTACCGCCGCGGCGTGGTAGTCCAGCGGCCTGTAGCGAAAGGGACTGTGCACGGGACAGGTGAGCCGGTAGGGAGTCTCGGCGTGGGCCAGTAGGCCGGCACCGGTCGGATGACGACTGTGCCCGTAGACGACGCTGTCGAGCGGCAGGGGCCGCACGCAATCGAGGGACCGGCACGCGTGCCCCAGCGACTGGAGGCCCCGACAGTTGTTCCCAGCACCGGGACTATTGACCACGGGCAGGGATTGCTGGTGCTCGAGCAGAACGGGCCGATGGTGGTGGTGATGGTGGTGCACGTGCTCGACGGAGGACGAAGAGAGCGGTGCTGCTGCTGCTGATGCCGGCCCGTGACAGTGGCCGTGCAGACAGTGCAAGCCGCCCGTTTGTTGCTGCTGCTGGACCGCAACGAAGGGGTAGTTGTTGCTGTCCACGATCGTACCGAGTCGACAGCCGGGCCTCTGCTCCAGGGCCGTCTGGGGCCTACTGCCGCCGAGCAGGGGATACTGGAGATCGAGGCTGCGCAGACTGCAGCTACCCGGGCCCGGGGTCTCGGGCCGCGTGGGCGGCTGCTGCTGGTGGTGGTGGTGGTGATGCTGGTACTGGGGTAGCTGCTGCTGCTGCTGCTCGATCGAGCGTATAGACTCGACCGAGCGAGACTGATGGGACTCCGTGCAGCCGAGGGCCCCCCTGACGGACTCGAGGGAGTCCTCGAGGCTTCCCGACTGCCGGTGCAGGAGCACCGAGTCCATCGATCTCGCCTGCATCGAGTCGAAGGAGCGCAGACTCTCGGCCGAGCGCATGATGCAGTCCCCGGTCCCGGTGCTCGTCTGCTGCTCCACGGGCCGCATGGGCGACGGGTCGGTCGATCTGCACTGCCGGTCCCAGCATTCGGCCCTACCACCACCAACCGAGTAGCCGTTGTAGCCGCTCATCGCGACGACTACGGCTCGCGGTGGTGGTGGTGGTGGTGGTGGTGGTGGTGCCTCGTCGGTTCGATCACTCCTCCCGCTAGGCGCTTTGGGGCCCTGTCCGGCGCCATGGCCCTCTTCTGCCGCTCCTGCACAACTTTCTCTCGTCCAAAGCACGCACTCGCGGGCACACCACGCACTGTGCGATTTTGGGCCTTCCCTAACGTCGCGGCGAACGGCTCATCCCGCGGAGCAGCCGCGAGCGACGACGACGAAGTTGATACTGCGGCGGAAGGATATTGGGGTGCTGGAGGCACGCGTGTCGGGCAGCATCGCGCTGCCGCGCTCCTCGAGCCACACTCGGGCACTGGTCGTTCGGGGGCCGAGGGGGGGAGGGTGGAGGAAGGGACACCCCCGCTCCCTCCGCAGCAACGAGACCGACGCGCACCCGTTCCGCGCACGCCGCCGTCGTGGCATAAAAGTGGTGTGCGTAAGTAACACCGACCAACACTGCTACCCCTCGTATCTGGCGCAGGCTCTTCTTCCGGTGCCGCTGCGTTCCCTCCACCGCGCAGCAGCAGCAACGCCGCCCGATCTGCGCACCCCCCCCCCCCCCCCCCCCGCCCCCCCCCTTTTTTTTGCCCCCCCCCCCCCCCCCCCGCCTCGTTGCTCGGATTCGGCAGTTGTTCCATCCCTGCGTTCGTTTCTCTCTGAATACACATACATGCTAGGTCCCGCACGGGACACGAAGTAACCCGTGTAAAATTAAATTCGCCCGCACGTGTCGTCGACGTGAGGTATCGGAAAGAGAGAGAGAGGAGAGAGAGAGAGAGCTACGGTGTGAAAAATAGATGACGTACGTAAGAAGAGGGCAGGGACGGGGTGGGGGGAGGCGTATAACCGCGTACGTAACAGGACGACGTAACAACGCGGGCGGCGACGGCGGTGACGTAGCCGGGAGTGCAAGGACGTTGTCGTCGTTGTTATTACTGTCGTGACTATTATTATCCTGCATGCGGATGGCCGGGGTGATGAATGAAAAAGCGGAAGCATCGATTTTTCAGGCGAACGCAGGGAAGAACGGGAGGAGTAGGGCACCGAAAGCTCGACGCTGCTTGCACAGCTGCTCCTCCTCCGTACCTGTGAAAACGCACTGCGAGTGTGTGCGTGTTTATGCGAGTGTGTTACTCGGCTCTTCCCTCGGGAGGGTACGCGTCGTCGAGGAAAGTACCTACGTATATACAGCTTCGTACGGGACGGGGAATAGAGAGAATAGGGGATCTCGAATGCGCTCGAGAGCTATCGGGGACTCGGGATGACGAGGCCAAGGTTGTTGTTGTTGTTGTTGTTGTTGTTGCCACCCCTGACCGGTCCACTTTTCTTCCCCACCATAAATGTGAAACGGAGGGAGGGAAGGGTCATGGTGTTGGAGGTTGAAAAACTTGGCCGAGCTCAAAGTTTTCCGCACCCACGCGCAGGTACGTACAAACATTTGTAGGTGTATGCTTAATGTTTATGCTGCTGCTGCTGCTAACTTAGCCCCGAGGTGAGCTCCGTCCCCCGTTTCAGCGCCGCGCGATCTTACCCCGCGCGCGCCAACCCCGGGCTCGCCGGCCGAATAATTTAGGAGCTGCTCCACCTGCTCTCCCGTCCTCTTTTTATTCGGCGAATAAACAGGACGGTGCGTCTACATATACACGGAGCGCGAGGGGGATCAATAATTCTCGGATGAGCGCCAGCAGCAGCAGCAGCAGCTACAGCAGTCGTATACCACGGAGGACGGAGAAAAAGGGGGGAAGAATCGGGTGGTGGGGAGTTGCTCGAAACAACAACAGCAGCAGCAGCACCTCGGGAGTAGCGAGTCGCTCCGCGTGTGCAGCTGCCTGTCTGCGGGAGCGGTGCGCGCTCCCTTACGCCTCCTCCTCCTGGTGATCGATAAGCCCGCGCGGGCGGGTGTAACGCTCGTCGGCGCTAATTTCCCGCGGATTATTGCCGCTTGTTCTCCAGGGGTATTGCCGGAAGACGAGTGCTCGGCCGATTTCGAGCAGCGGGACGTGGTTCTGACAACTTCTATTATAGAGGCGAGTCCGGCGGGGGAAAGCTTTTTCGGGGACAACGTTTTCTCCCCCTCGCGAGTTTGGAGAGTTTTTCAAATTTACTCTGGCGCCGAGTCTCGAGACTCAAAAATAACTCTTGGGAAGGTTCGATCGTACGAGTGCATGTTAAGTACTTGAGCAGACATCACGGTACGGAATTTCGGGAGCAGCTCGAGTTGACAATATATGTATTTGCTAGTAAATCGCGCTACGGCTCGCCCCCCGCTTGAAGGCAGGTTTAAACTTTCGGGGGACAGTGTCGAGGAGGAGGAAGAGGCACGAATTTTCATTTAATTTCACACTCTCTATGCAAATGCGCGACACCGGGATGGGTACTTGACGGCTTGATATATCTAAAAGCAAATCATTATTATCATCACTATTATACACTGCGGGAATTTATCTTGCTAATTGGACGGGTGTTTCGCGTTTCTGGATGGCTGCCCGACGACTGTGATACGCTTCTGTAATTTAAACTTGATGAACAAAAATTCACCTGTGGGTATAGTAAGTTGAGTTTGAATCACACAGCAGGTATTGCGATTGTAATAGTGTATCCATATACTCTCGTGACCCTATTTTGAATACCAGCAGCTACCCTAATACCCTCACCCCATCCATTAGAATATTACATTACAAAGTGTCTGACCTTTGTTCAACCTACGACTCCCAACTATTCTGATATTCGGTTGAGGTAGCAAAGTTTATAAATAATAAACTGAGCTAGTTAATTAACCAGCGCATTTTGATAATCAATTATTTGCGACCCAAGAAGGCCTTAAGAATGCGGTAGTACGTCAGCGAAGGCTGGGGCCGAGCTTTCAATTTTTTAATTCATATTTGGCCGAAACGTTTCTGCTCTCTGGAACTGTTATGAGCCTCGAGTTCAAGAACAACTTACCAGTAAATAGAATGAGAAAACTGTGACCACGGTCGAGCTCATTAGCGCCAACGGCAAACTGTACAGCTTGAATGACTCGAAATTCCCCATGTGGAAAAATCATTGCCACGAAAGAATTAGTGTTTCATGTATTTCGTGCTCGAAATAACGCAAACGGAATTTTTTAGCTCCGGTAATGGCGTGGGTCGTGTATGAAACGAAATTATTTAATGAAATCGCAAATCCGTGCTTTTGGCTGCAACGTGGATGAGAAAAAAATCCTGTAAGCTCCTTTTGCAAAAATAGAATCAAAGATGAAAAAGAAATCCATACAGTACGTACTTATATATCGACGACCTCCATTACTTTATCAATAGGGTTCTCTTACTCAAAAGACGAGAGGTAGATTCAAATATATATACGTAAAGGTACTTTTAATCAGAAGTGCATGACTGTACGACATTGGATAAGACTGATTGGATGTTTTAAAATTCACCGTGCACTCGTCTGTACATTTGTAACTATATGCATGTGAAAAAATCGATGCCTATGTATTTTTGAAAATCTAATCCCAAATTAGTATGCTGGATTTTAATGTACTATTTACTAGTTGAAATAAATTTATCATGCAAAGATGTACCTACTCCATGTAAGTTCTAAAAAAAAATTAAAGAAATAAAACCGTCCCTCAGTTTGTAACAAGTAGGGCAATAAAGTATTTGTTCATATTCTTTATCAAGATAAAAGCTCGAATGATGCACTGCATTGAACATCCTTTGGAATACTCCTTAATGAAAATGCATCGGCTTACGGATCTGTAGGGTTGAGATGAAAAGTGGAAAGCATTATACGAATCTCTTAAGTGATTCACGCTTGAGATGATATACACCGTGCCTTGAGGATTATGTCAGAGTGAAACAAATGAAAAAAGAGACAAATAATCAACTTCAGTTGGTGTACGGGTAGAAATAAACAATAAAAAAAAAGAAGAAAAAAAAGAGAAAAATAAAAGACAAAAAGCCATTTTGAATAACGAAAGACAAAGTTTAAAAATGTAACGATGGAAAAAAGTATTTTTAATTTCGCTAAAGGCAGGGTAACAAAAGTGTTCGTTTATGCTATTCAAATCACTTCTGCTATGATACTTATATTTTTTTATTAAATTATCAAGTTAGGTAGTTTAAACTTGTTTTGAAATTGAAAACGAGTTCCGTGGGGATTTTCGAATAGTTGTGCAAAATGATATGAACTAGGTCACATTCCGAATTTCAAAAGGATATATGAGTCGTTGAATTTCAAGAGAATGTAGTATTATAGCATAAACATTATAAATGACGAATTATATTGATTGAAGGTTGCGAAATGTTTAGTTTTTGACGTAGCATTGATAAAAATAAAAATTTATTAGACTCAATTAAAATTTGTGCAAATTAATATACTACTTCGTAATAACATAACAAAACTAGCGTATGAACATTTGAATGATTACATATTTATATATAACAATAAAAAAAATATTGTATTGAAAGTAATCATCAATCATACATATGAGAACGTTTTTATCAAATCCGCAGACATTATTAATATGCCGTCTCGCCAGTGACTCATAAGCTCGTCCTAAGGTATATAAAAACTGCAAGGCACCTGACATTCACGAATGACGATCAATCAATACGATATGGGATATATTTATGTAATATATGAAGATTCGAGAGAAAAATACATTAAAAGTAGAAAATGTACGTCTATTGGAACTGATGGAATGTCTGGTGAGTCTAAATGGATGAGTCCATTCAGACAACATAAAAAAAAAAATCATCGGTAAATATAAAATTTCCAATATATTTAATTAAAAGCTTTTGGAGATAGCCACTGTTTTTAATACGGAATACAAAATAAAAAAATCATATTTGGTGAAATTTTGTGATGCCGTTGTTTGTTAGTATACATTATTAAACAAGCTTCTACTGGCTCAAAATAAAATTTGTGTGATTTTACAATTTTCATCTCATTTTCCATTGTTGAAAGAAGATAGGAAGAATAGTTTTACAGTGCAAGTGTTTGGAAGATTAGGTATTAATAACCGATATAGATAGTACCAGGAGTAAGTAAATGTTATACATATCTGAATAATCAAGTGCAGTTTTCAAAGTATACAGTGACATTGGTACTTGATTTTTATGTGCGGCTGACCAAACTCGGTTCGTTCTACTTGCAACATTAACAGTAAGTAGCGTCATGTGATTTAATTTTTAATCGTACCATTATGATATTTTTTTTTTAACTAATCAACATAAGTAGATTCACATCAATCAGGTTTTCAACAAATACAAATGAAAGATTTTAATTTTATAATATTATTACAAGTAAAAACAAAGAATCGGATGGTCCACGTCTTTGTTCTTCTACTTCCAATAAACAAACGATGAATACTATGATTTTCAATTTCAAAACCAAGATATTTTTTTACAAATTTACATACTACTAAGGAAGATATCGGTACGTATAAAAAAATGGATACTGGATTTTTTTTTTTCATACGCGTCTGGCCAAATTTTACTCATTATCCTTGAAACGTAAATAAAATACCGTGTCACAGCTCAAAATATTTTTGTATTACATTGTATTATATAATTCCCTTAATCTTGAAGAAGAAGGCGCACCCTAACATCCTGTCAAAACGTACACCTCTGGGACAGAGAGATAGGCACTCTACGTCTGACTAAACTTTGTTTATACTACTAAAAGTAAAAACAGTATACCGAGTCACAGCAAATGATTATATCGTCATAACTTATTTGCGGCTTTCCATATTTCTTTTTTAAAATAGTAATAAATAAATCTTACATTTGTTTGATAAAATTATAAGCAAAAACAAAAAGAATACCCTCTGTGTCTGACCTAACTCTATTCGATCCAGTAACATGAAGAGTGATAGACATTCAGGTCACTGATTTCGATAAAACTTTGGCACACTTACGTTTGCTTTTATCAAAACATAAAATAAGGTACAGTATTTAAGTCCAGCATTTTTTTATTACGGAAGCTACGGCCACAAATGGAATATGCTTCACCTTGCTAGGCGTAAATTTAGGTTTTGAGACTTGAATTAAATCTGTAGTAACTTATGAATGTGTCATTTTTTTGTATTTTTGCATAGGGAAATAAACCTTCAAGTTGCATCAAAATTTGTCACCCGTAACTCTGAGACAGTCCTGATTAAAGTGAAAATAGTATGCGGATTTGAGGCGAATGTTTTAATGGCCTATGTTTTATTTTTCTTCTTTATTCATTTATTATTATTTTTTTTTTAACTTCGTTCCATTCAAGAACTTTAGTAAGTATGAAAAATCAGATATTTCCCGACCATGCCAACTCGGTTCTTACTACTCGAGGTAAAAAACAGTATGATATCTGTTTTTACTAAGTTAAATGTCCCAATGACTGAACGTGCCCAATGGCTGAACACTCAGAGTATTATTCCCTATTACATAATACATATCGAGTAAAACCTACACATTCGATTTT
>JAPYYV010015891.1:0-11566 GCA_030522625.1 Copidosoma aretas
TCTGCAGGGGAGTCTGCAGGGGAGTCTGCAGGAATAGCTGCAGCTCAGTCTGCAGGATTTGGGAGCAATATACATGCAGGAGAGTCTGCAGGATGTCTGGAGGGAATTCTGCAGGAAAGTCTGCAGATAAGTCTGCAGGTAAGTCTGTAGGATAACTTGGTAAGGGCCAACAACCTTTTCTCTGATAGGGTAACCGATATTAAGACACCAGCCGATAGAAACACAGAGCAATATTTTTAAAGTTATTCTCGTTTTATATGTAAATAACCATGCGTCATTTAAAAATATGTTTCAATATTTTTTCAAATTTATTTATCATGAATAATCTCTCAGATTTTATTGAAACACATTTTTGATAGGGCTGGAGTCGTAGTAGTGGTCGCGCCATCTAGAAAATGTTTTCTTGATTGCCATTCCAATAGCATCTTTCAGCGATCCCAAATATAAAATGAAATAAGATTGCAAGGACATTTTGTAGATAACTTGTAGCTTTCAGATAAATATTGCCAAGTTTACAAAAAACACACACTCCTGTCCAAATAGGGGGTGTCACGTGATATACAAATACATATACTAGTGAAGCATCGCCCCCTGCATGCTCTGCGTGCCGACCTCCGTATTTTAATATTTTTATTCTTATGTCTAAATAATAAATAAATAAATTGATTTTTTAATGCACATATGCGTACAAACATAGATAACCAAAGCGATCTCATAAAAATTCGCTTTAAAATCAAACAAATATAGACAATACGTGAAATAAGTTCACTGATTTAGCAAATAATTATTACTAATTTAATACTGATGATGACTATAATTGCTGTAATCGGTATTTAGAATTAATATTGATTCATATATATATATATATATATATATACATGTTTATATATTGTTTATGTAATCATTATAATTACAGAAACAATAATAAGCTTTTTTTTTTAGTCATTTTTGAACATTTTAGAACTGATCATGAATATAAGTTCATAATAAAGTATCATTTTAGAATTCTTACTCTATATTTGTAAATGTAAATTGTTTGTTTGAATATTTTTTGATTTATTATGCAGATTTTTTTATACTTCTACTAACGTTTTTTTTGTGTCATAATTATTGAAATTCCATATCCCCTTAAGGTGGTTCTTCACGATGGTACCGTATCAAAACGGCGCGGGCCCCTGTGGTTTTCCAACTTTTCTATCAGCGTATTATTTGCAACATAAAATGTGTCGGACTGGCACTTGACTATAATATCATAGCATTTATGTGCAAATAAACATGCTGATAAAGTTTGAGTAAAAAAAAAATAAAAATTTTGACGCTAGGTTCTGAAAATGACATGTACGTCCCTAATCAATCAGACGTTGCTGATTGCTGCAGGTAACTATATGTATATACAATCGTCCGTCGTCCGTCGCAAAAACTTAACCCTTTAACCTTTGTTTTTGTTATCAGTCAGTGAAATAGTTAAATAATGTTAATCATACATTTTCATCACTCATAACGTTATGCAGCAGGCTTTCATCAAAAATGAAAGAGAAAGTGTACGTATTTTGATCACTGAAAATGTTGGAGGGAAACCGAGAGTTACCAATAATTCAACAGTTTTAGAAAAAGTTCACAATTTCTTTGAAAATGAATAGAGTACCACTAATGGCCATGTTAACTATAAAATAAAACATTATGTTGCATAATATTCCAATGGTCCTAGTCATTGTACATTTACATAAGTACTACATTGTATTGCTTATGAATTATTAACAGATTCGATACACACGTTCTTTACGGTGATAATTTTTTCGATGCTCTGGATAACCCTATTTTTGTATAATATTTAGTGGTGAAACCATTCGTTACTTTTTAATTATCATTTTCAACAAATATTAATCCTCGCCGAACGCCAAATGATTATGTTTACGGTTAAATATTGTGTAATGTTTTCCTGATAAGCCCCAGTTTCCGTTATGTCGTTAGAAAGCTTAAGAGTTCTTCTATCACTACGAACTTTTTCTATTTTAATCTTAAGTTTACTTTACCAGATATAACATGATATCGTAGAGCAGAAAAATAACCTCCAAAAGAGCCCATGTTAAAAGTGCATTTTTTAACTGATTCGTTTGAGAAAATTCACTCGATAAAGGAGTTTGATATTTTAAGAGGAGATTCCTTATATCTTTAATATCTTTAATAACAATCTCTCCAAGTTTCACGAAAAGTTAAAGTAATTAGGTTACTTGAAGAACCACCTTAAATCAATACTAATTGTATTTACAAGAGAATATAAAACGTAATTGATTAAATATACTTCAATATCGTGAAATTTTTTTTACATTGACATATTTTGATTTATGACGCGTAACATATCATTAAACTTTCAATCTTCGCTCTGTAGTGACTTATTTACCTACAGAAATATCTTATACTGTTAAATAAATCCTTTTCCTTCTGAATATCTCTCCATTATCTTTTAATCCTATATTTCTGACTGATATAATTATTATTATATTTGCTTATTTTTCGTCTTTACATTGCAATATGTGCTTTATGTTTTTTTTCTTTCATTGCAGAGCCTACAGACTATTGCTCAAAACCATTTTTCTTTCGTCTTTTCAACGCTCTCATATCACAGGCTACATTATTGCTCTTTTGAATTCAATTGTATGTTTTCCATTTCGCTATATTTTTTT
Organism: Copidosoma aretas; assembly: GCA_030522625.1. Lineage (NCBI taxonomy): Eukaryota > Metazoa > Arthropoda > Insecta > Hymenoptera > Encyrtidae > Copidosoma > Copidosoma aretas. Next base: position 2,685 of record JAPYYV010015891.1, read on the forward strand.
TTTTTTTTTTTTTTTTTTTTTTTTTTTTTTTTTTTTTTTTTTTTTTTTTTTTTTTTTTTTTTTTTTTTTTCTTTTTTTTTTCTTTTTTTTTTTTTTTTCAAGTTTATTTTCCTTCGTTGCTTTTTTTATAAGTATTATCGTTTTTCTATCCTCTACTTTTTCATATACCACTTTGAATTATTTGCCCTATTTTGCAGGATTTTTATTGATGAAGTCCCTTAATTTTATCAAGCATAAATAAGGCTACCTGCTTTTGTCCATTTTTATTATGTACAAAAAGTAGATTTCTTTCCTTTTTCTTGTGCCTATTTCTAGGCTAACCCTTCCTGCTTACATTTCTCATATATATCCTGGTGTGTTTGCATTTAAACCCGACATGATATTTGTGAATCTGCCTTCTATTTTTTTTCCTTCTTCTTTACTTTTCCATTCTCTAATCTATGCTCCACCCTTCCCACCTCCAATTTCCGTAAATACTTGTATCATTGCATTCAAACCCAATTTCATATTTTGAATCAGCCTTTCATTTCTTTTACATATTTTTTTCTGTTCAATACACAAATCTCTGTTACGTATATGGAATATAATTTTATCATTTAATCCATCAAAAATTATCTTTGATTCAAATTTGCTACTTTAGCTCTTTTGCTTAAGCCTCAAACTGCGTTGACTGCCCTTTGCACCTTACCTGTCGTTCTTTCTCTGCGAAACAAAGAGCTATTTTTTGTTGAGAACTACACTCCTTGGTCTATGTACTTGTTAAAAACTTCCAATGCTTTGGATTCAAATTCAAACAGATATGCTTCTATTTCTTCTTCATTATTAAAATTAAGATTTTGTTTTATGCTCACTTCTAGTATATATTTTGTACCATATTTATTTGAGTATTTTTGAACGTATTTTGTGTCTTCAAAATGCTCCGCACCTAAAATACTGTCATCAGATAATTTGAGACAGTAAATTTTGAGTTTGCCTACCCTTACACCTCTAGTATTATTTTACATCCACTCATCGTCAATATTCTCTATAAATAAACTAAAAAGTACCGAGCTTCATTGGCACCCTTGCCTTACATTTTTTATTGCTTAAAATAAATTTGTCACCCCTGGCCGTAATTATCTGTTTTTTTGTATATTTATAGATTCTTTTCAACATTTTTGTCATTTTTATACCTATCCCTATTATATCTTATTTGACCCAGAACATTTCTCTATTGATGTTATCAAATTCTGTTTTGAATTCTACAAACACAGCATATGATTTATCGCACCTTTTTACTAGTTTATTTTAAATTAAACTAACTAGTACAAAAATATAGTACCTTGTTCTTCTTTTTGCTCCGATGCCAGCCTGACTCTCCTGTACTATTTTACACTTCTCAACATATATTTCTACGTTTCCAGCGATTATAATTGCTAATATTTTGTGTGATACATTCAAAAAAGCCACTACGCTGTAGTTTTAACGTCCTTTTACTCTTTCCCTGCCTTGTAAATTTTATACATTCTTGCTTTTTCCCCTCTGTCAATAATATGTGTTTTTGTCTGTATGCTATGAAGTATGTTTGTTAAATCAATCATTAACATTATTTGGAGATTCTTGAAACATTTTTCCATAATGAAGTCTCTTTCTGTGGCTTTTCTGTTTTTTGTTTTCCTGAAGACATTCATTGTTTTAATAATGGATATATTCTTGTAAAAATTCGTTTAGACTTTGCTGTTGATTTCTATACTCCTTGTTTTTTTTTCCGTATTATATGTATCATTGTTGTCTCTTAAAAATATTTAAAATTATTTCTTTGTACCACTTTTCTTATTACCATCCCCCTTTTTTTTCTGTTTTAATGTATCAATAGCTTTCCGAAACTCATTTAATACTTGCTTTTTGATACTTTGCTCAGTTTTTCGTAGGATTGTTTGATTTCTTATTATGTGATTTTTTTTTCGTTAGTCCTTCATTCTGACTCACGGTTACGAATCTATCTTTTACGAATCTATTTTTACGACAGGAAACTTTTACAACATCCGTTTTAACGACAAGTCCATCTCACGACACCCATGTCTACGACACCCATTTTCACGACGTAAATTTCACTACAAATGTATTTCACGACAAGTTTAATTCACGACACGGCAGTGTTACGACAAAAAAAAAACCTACTATGTTCGATTGCTTTTTTTTTCTTAAAAAAAACAACAACAAAAATCAGCGATAACACCGTGAAGTCGGCAAATGTTATGTCATTGTTTCAAAACTATTATTTGCAATCATAAATGTTGAGGCACGGATAAAAATCGTAAAAGCAAAATTGGGCAATAAGTTGAAGCGTGAAATAAAATTTTAAGTGTAAAATGGAGGAACAACCAATTAATTCAGGCTTAAATGTAATTATGGATGGATTTATTTATACGAAATCAAGAATTAGAGACACAAAAACGTATTGTGTTTGCCAACGTTTATGGAAAAAGGAGTGTTGTGCGAGAGCTGTGACGGTTAATACGGAGGCAGGAGCAGACGTTATAGTGCATAAAAGGCCCGTTCTCCGAGATCACGATCATCCGCCAAACTTCGAGGAAGCAGAAAGCAAAGTTATCAGAGCGAGATTATTTTCCTTTCGCTTTTACTTTTAACATTTTCCTCTTTTGTAAAAAAATTATAATTATTAATAAAACATCGTAAATTGAAGCGAAATGCAGAAAAGCACCCAGAGCAGCCTCCAGCTCAATTGCTTAGTACATAGCTGGTAAACTTTAGCGACGGAGTGTTATGTCGTCTACCTGAACGAGAAGCACTAAAAAAGTCTATGCGGAGACGACTACGCAGAAATCTTCCTCCTAATCCACAGACATTACAAGAGTTGGGTGATTTTCCAGAAAGATATCAAAGGACGTTGGGCACTGATTTAAGATGAGGGAGAAGAAGAAAATAGCAGAAATAGAGTTATTGGGTTTGCTACTCCTAAAAATTTAGAATAATTAAGTCAAAGTTCCACCTGGTTTCTTGACGGTACATTTAAGGTACGAGAATAAGGTACAGTACATAAGTGTTTAAGAAAAAAGTTAAATTACGTTTTATTTAGAATATATTGTCTATTTACAGATGGCCCAATCAATTTTTACACAAGTATTCACAGTATTGGGCCTAGTCAAAAAAGTAAAAGGCAACAGGGGGAATGCTGATCTCGAGACAAACGGAGTTGCCTTACCCTTCGCGTATGCTCTACTGTCGTCCAAAGAAACAAAGCAGTATGAGAAAGTTCTGCGAGTTATACAGTCAGCAGCTGGAGAATACCAAATAAATTGTACACCGACGAAGATTATGTTGGACTTCGTGATGAGCATATTTAATGCTTGCAAAGCAGTGATGCCGGACGTCCCGATGAGCTGCTGTTTTTACATTTCGGTCAATCATTGTATAGAAAGGTACAGTCGTTGGGATTGCAAGGAGATTATTGCAATCGCGTTTCAACTGCACGGACAAATGTGCACATGCTAATGTAGCTCGCTTATGTACCAGTTAAAGACGTTGGTCGTATATTCCAAATTGTAAGCGATAAAGATCCTTCTTAGCTTAAAGATTTTTTCGATTAAATTGAAAAAACTTATGTTGGAAGAATAAGAGTTCAAAATGAGCGGCGCATAAATCCTCGTTATTCTCCAGCGATGTGGAATCAGTACACAGCCACCCTCGCTGGCATACACAAGACTAACAACATCAGCGAGGCGTGGCATAATCAATTCCATCGTTTAACGGGAAAGGATTACCCGGACCTGTACACTCTGCTTGGAGAATTTCAGGAAGAGCAGCCAGACGTAGACATAATGGTCACAGAATTGTGCGTTGGCAGGAGTGTAAGGACGGCTCCGAAGACGAGTTGGTTTTAACTGCAGTCGAACATCAAATCAATCGTCGAAAAGTATGCCTCTGAATATAGCGTTCGAGCCGAATCATATCTTACTCCTGTAACTAACTACATTAATTTAAAAATAAAATTTTGAATTGCCGTGTAAATAAATAAATTGTCATGAAAATAATTTGTTGTGAATATAATTTGTCATGAAAAGGGTCCATTGTAAAAAGTGAAAAAAGAATTATTCGTGAAAGTGGATGCTGTGAGAGTAGTTGTCGTGAAAATGTGATGTTATGGCAACAGGTGTCGGGAAAATTTATTGTCGTGAAAGTGGATTCGTGAAAATGGGCGGGTCCCTTTAATGCTTGGGCTACAACTTTAGACACATACACAGATGTGTTATATTGTGATTTCAGATAAAAAATAATCAAATTCAACTTAGCATATATTATCAAGTGCATTTATATAGAACAAATACAGTACCATTTTTTTGGGCTAGTTCACTCGCTCTTGTGTTAGAAAAATTACTTATCACTTTAAGTACTCATAGAACAACTATAGAAGCTATAACGGACATACGCAAAATAATTGGACTTGCGAATAAATTTCATCCCATGTACATTGCATTATTATAAAATTGTCTACATAGTTAGATTAGTTGGTTGATTCCGGCGATTTATTGCATTTATGCTAATTACATTTTTTCGCACTATAGACACATTTTATACGTTTGCCAGAATTCTTGGCCAGCACCATAGAGGTCGCCGATGATGAGTATGTAGTTGAACTTTCGGAATTCAAAATGGCTGATCTAATATGGCGGACCATTTTTGAAAAAATTCAAAAATAATTCTAAAGAAAATTGTATCGTATTTTTCATCAAATTCTAAGTAAAAATTGTGTTCTGTACTTTTTCGATTAAATGCATGTATTCAGAGCAAAAATTCATGAAAGTTCAATTATACGGATTCACGTAAGATTTCACATATTTTGTCCATTCATCGATCCGTAAGAATGATTATAAACGCTTCAATTCGTGCAACTAACTTTGTAGTCCGCCGATACCGACATTCGTATTAGATCATCTAAAATCAAAATGGCAGATTCAATATGACCGATGGTTAGTGGTTTTTATGGAACTTAAATGCAAATATGAGCCAGTCTCATTATGCTGTGATAATCTCTTAAGCTTATACAATTTCGATTGAACTTTTTTTCTGACAGCTAATGGGAACGGGCCTTGTAACGGTCTGAAAGCTACAGTTAAACGGAGTGCTGTTCGAGCCAGCTTACAATCAAAAACATCGATTTTAACAGCTTTGGAGTTGTTCAAATGGTTAAACACTGCAGATAGACTGCCGAGCATAAATTTCGCATACTCTGACATTAAAGAGTATGAATTACAAAAAAGAAAATTGAACAGCCGGTGAAACTTAAGTAACCGAATAAAATCCGTACAAAATAAGTATTGTCTCATCAGCTTGGAAAACGGATTTGTGCGAGCAAAAAAATACTCTGAATCTACAAGTTATGAAGATTTTGAAATTCTTTGAAAGATAATATCACCATTTTTAAATAGTAACTTTATATTCTTGAAAAGTAATCAGTTTTAATACCTATGTGCAAGATAAAATAAATTAAATCGTTAACAAATGAATATATTTATTAACTGTGCTCCTTGTCAGCAAATCGCAAAACACATTTTTACAATAGTCTAACACAAACCATAATACAAATTCATATTTAAGTTCCATGAAAACAACTAACCGTCGGCCATATTAAATCTGCCATGTTGATTTTAGATGATCCAACACGAATGTCGTTATCGGCGGACTACAAAGTCAGTTGCACGAATTAAAACGTTTATAATCATTCTTACGGATTGATGAATGGATAAAATATGAAATCTTACGTGAATCCGTATAATTGAACTTTCATGAATTTTTTGCTCTGAATACATGCATTTAATCGAAAAAGTACAAGAGACAATTTTTACTTAGAATTTGATGAAAAATACAATACAATTTTTTTTAGAATTATTTTTGAATTTTTTCAAAAATAGTCCGCCATATTGGATCAGCCATTTTGAACTCCGAAAGTTCAATTACATACTTATCATCGGCGACCTCTATGAATTCCAATAAATTATTATCTCATTGCAAAACTTTGAAACCCAAGCGAGAAATCATCAAATATGGTGACCATAATGTTTAGCGCCACCTAGCGCCTGTTCACGTTTTAAGCCCACTACGTAAAAAATCATGAAAGTATCATTTTTTATAAAGTTAAAAAAAAAAACGTGTCATACTTTACTGAAAAAATTTTTTAAATCTAAAAACTCAAAAAAAGGTGGAACATAACCTCAAATCCTTTAAAAAATATTTTTAAACGATTGTACGTCAAAAAATCTACAAAATGTAGCCCCCAGTTTATTTTTTTTTTAATTTGATATTTTAGTAAAAATATTCCAAATAATGGGGACTAAGAAAATATTTCAATTTTGTGGCCGTCACTGACAGCTTTGGTGGCAGTAAAAAAATCTAAAAAAATTAGAGTATTGTTTTCTCACGAAGGACTATCGATTCCCATAGATTTCGACAAAATCTATTTTTTGACCGGTACAGCTGACGTGGAATGCCCCATATATACATATATAAATATCTATGATTCATACATATATATTATACACGTATATACACGCAAATATCTATATATCCATACATACACAAACGCACATACACTTACAGTACATACACTATACAACATAAAATATAAATGACTACACAGTCACACTAGAGCTCCGGCATAGCGTATTTACAACGCAACTATAGTCTCGGTGTTGTGTCTACCAACCCAGGAGTTACTGACAAAATTTTTTGTTCAATAAGACATCGACGCCCGTACGAAAACTAACATAGCACGCAGATTTCTTACGAAGATTAATGTTGTTTGTGAACTCTTGCGAAGGCTAACGTAGCTCGCGTACTCTTACGAAGCCTAACTGTATTAGCAAATTTTTACGAAGGCTAACGTAGCTCGTAGACTCTTACAAAATAAGGCTAACGTAGCTCGCAGTTTCTTACGAAAAGTTCACAAAATCTTAAGGATTATCATTGTTGAATAGTCCGCCGAATTCTTACAAAGAGTAGCTTGAAGAGCTCTAACGGAGACTAATAAAGCTTCATAGGTTTTAAGCACAATTTTTTACTACTTGCAACAAAATTACTGGCCCGATAATGATGCATTATTCACAATTTTTTGACAGTTATACTATAAGCGTACGCTTATTTGCTATTTATACTAAATTAGCTATGAAATTATTTATTTATTGACATTCAGAATATTCATTTATTTTATAATACAGCAGTCAGCATTAATGTGTTATGCATACAATAGTGTTTATGAGGCAAATGAAAGAGCAACACAGCTTATGTAATCAATAGAAGTGGAAAATTTCCAGCTTTTGTACGTAAAATATAATTGCCATTCATATTTTGTGTCTATAACTATGGTATTACAATGCCGCAAGTTCTTGTGCGGAAGTCATGTAATATGGCATTAACTTAGAAAATAAGCAAGCAATATTCATTATGTATATTTACGTGGAAAAATTAAATATATGCTTCTTACTCCATAGTGCCTTTCTGATGAGAATACATGATAAAAAGCTGCTTATCTCAAAGTTTTATCAATTTTATTGTGATATTTTGTCCAACTTCATTCAACTTACTTTTTAAAAATATTCAGAAATATTCTAAATTTTATTAGTTCAATGTGTTAATTTCTTGACTCATTCATAACTTATATCAAACCGAAAGCAATAATCTATGAATATCTGTACTTCATATTATTATCAACCAAAAAATTCTCAAAAAAATCAAATATTTTTTTTTTTCACACAATAAGCAGGAAATATTCTCAATTTTTTGAAGTATTCTTCAACCAATTTTGTAGGTTCAAAATTAATATTAAATCAAAATTAAAGACATACATTTCATTATTCTTTTTTTTATTAACTTGGCAGTCTGAAGCTTGTACCTTAAAAGAGAAAAAAAATTGATGTTACATGTGTTTAAATTTGTATCAAATACAAAAAATATTTTAAAATGCAAAAGTCAAACTTTCATCAGGCTGACATACTAGATTGTTTTTGTTCAAATTCATAATACTGCTATTTTACTTTAAATTAGGGATCATATTACCATTAAAAAAATTTTCCTAAAATATTTTTACGAGCGTAACGAGAAACTAACACGCAGAAATTAATTTTTACCAATCCGCTATTCGAGTTTCTCTGGAGGGACTAATGATGCCAACCGATACTTTAACACATGCTTTTATAGAATTCTAGAGAGCTTTCACCGTGGCAGCCACTTCAACTAATTTCTAACAGAAATATCTCATAAATTAATTTTAAATAAATTTTCGTCTGTAACGTTGCGATAACAAATGTGCATTTTAAGTACGGACGTTTTTTGGCGATGATTTTTTGATGAAGATTACACATACAATCCAATAGACAGTAATATTCATGAAAAACAACTACATAATACAATTTATTGTTGTGTATAGTTTTAAGATTTATTGAAATTCAGCAGTTAATAACCACTGATTCGCGCTAGGTTTTGGTGCGGTGTAAACCTTTCCTCTTATTTTTTCTTGTCTCTCAGACAAAACAGACGTATGTACTTCATTCACGTTGCTTTCCCGAGCAGAAGCCAATTAATTTTTTGTGGAGAAGTTTCGTGCGTGCCGGTGCCAAAACAGTTACTTGCAGATTTTTTATGTATCAAGTAAGGTATAATGCCCTATACTGGGACACTTTCAAAATTATTCCCTAAAGTGGGACAGGTACAGGAACCGAATAATTATTAATTACACAGGACAACAAAAAAAAAAGAAGTCAGGGTACCTATAAGCGAATATACATACCATATGTATTTCGAGGTGCTGAATCCGATTCCGGTGTCCAAATTGCTCCAGCACGTCAGAATTTTTTTCTAACCTCAAAAAACACCAAAAATAAACGTAA
>JAPYYV010015892.1:0-10628 GCA_030522625.1 Copidosoma aretas
GCCCCCCCCTTTTTTTTTTTTTTTTTTTTTTTTTTTTTTTTTTTCCCTTCCTACCCCCGAGCGCGCGTAGGTGCGTAAGCCGCCGCGTTTCGGGATTTATGTGGGCTTACGTGTTTTGCGGCGGGACAAGGTGCTACAGTGTCCGCCATTATTCCGAAAACATTCCTCGCTGTTCTTCCCGTCGGATTTTTCGGTCGAACGTGCATACTTGCGGGAACGGACGGACTAACGCGCGCGCGCGCGATTCTTGTTGTTCTCGTATATTATATACAGTACGGCGATTGTTTCTCTGACGCGGTGCACAAGGGTGCCATTGTGGCGCACTTTTTTCCCCAAGTTTTTATCTTTATTGCGAATTTGTGGGCTTTCACCTTTGTGGCGACAAATTTACGCATTTTACACACTATTCGTTCGAAAGAAAAATCATCTACCTCGCCCACTCGTTGCACAATACATTGTTGTTCTATTCAGGGAACGTGATTTGCGGTGATCGAGAACAATTGTTTTCAAAAAACTTTGTTTGGTTGTTATTATTGTATTGAAGTAACCAGCGTAATGATACCACTGTATTATTGGTTCGATTCATTTTTATTCCTCCATCAGGCCAAACGACCGCGCCCAAAACTTGATGAAACTGGGCAGGAAGCGTGGCAGATCGAAATTCAGTAGCTCGAACGCTTGGAAAAGAAAAACTCTCGGCATGGTGCTTGTGTGCTTGAAAATTTGCTGAAGGAATTTTTGACGACACAACTGCCATTCTGTTAACAAAACTGCGCCGTAGTGTCAAAATAGGTACTTATACGATTATATACCTAAGTATATCTGCGAAGGATAGGGCCCTCAACTCGCGTATGAGCACGAAGTGAAGTAAGGGCTGATGGTCGTCAGCCGTAAAACCAACAGATTAGCCTATACCTGTACCGCCAGTGTACCCTGTAGTTCTAATTGCCGGGGCCAGAAACAGCAAATTTCGCTGACGACTTATGCATGGATAAGTTTGCGTGTTAGTATAAGTAGATATATACCTGAGCGTATACGCAGCGTATTATACAGATTAATATGGGGTACTGTTGGTATGGGCCTAAAAAAACATGCCTTTAGCGCTCACTTGAGCTTCTCGTATATTATACGCATTTTAGAAATTCCTCAAACGCCGGTTGCATATTCTGATGCATTGAAAGCTAAAATTAAAAAAAAAAAACAACTGGCTAACTCTAACATTTAGCATGTAAGTTAAGCCGCATGTAATATAAAAATTGTGGACGTCAAGGACTTGCGCTCAAGAGAAAGAACTAAGAATGTGGCCGATGGTTGGAATAGCGGGAAGATCGAATAAATTTTTCACACCTCAAGATTAGCCCGACTTCTAAGCAATTTCTTGGGTATAAATATGCACGAGTTTCGTTCCGCGGACGCAAATAGAACTTATGTGTTATCATTGCTATATTATTGCTGGCTGGAAGAGTCATCGGGGAGTTAAAGTGGGTGGTTAATGGCGCGGTGAATTACTTTATTCGCGAGATTCGGGGGGAAAAGATAAGTCGTTTGTTACCATAGCAACAAATAATACGAAAAGTATAATGAGTATGATATGAAAAATATCACGGAAATTTTCTGTAGCTCAATAATATCATGCATAAATAATTGAAGTCTGTTGTGATGTAGAAATAAAAAAAAAATTACCTCAATTTCAGTTAAAAATGTGAATTCAGCAAAAATTATTTTGCATCAATTCTGAACCGTAGCAATAAGTCTCTACATGATGATTACAGCACGCGTACTTACTTTCATTACTTGTGTCCCGTATATCAACTTATAATTAACCATGTACCAGTAGCCCGCGACATCTTTTATACGTATACAATTGGAAGTCACGCATGATCAGCCGTAATATTTGAATATATTCTTACGAGTCGCGCGTAAAAAAAGGCTATCGTGCCTACAAAATGGTGTACATACATGCAAAGCATCTCGCTTCGCATCTCGTGAATTGATGTGAAAAGCTCAAGCGGAACATGCCTCTGTGTGCTTCGTGCTTCCAAACGTGAGTAGCCTCTCCGACACCTTGTCTTAAAAGCTCTACTTGATCGGTCATTAACACTTTCGGATTTAATGAATAGTTTACGTAAACTAAAACGGAAAATCCCTAAGCACACGTAAATCAGCTGATCCGTGTATGGATACAATTATTAATGTGGCGTATCGAAACGGCGTTTCGATCAGTAATCAGCCAAGGACATCATAATTACCTTTATAATACCGTCAGCGTGGAAAGCACTTTGAAGCGTTCTCAGAAAACTAACGTGCCTTACTACTATGAAAGTTAATGTCTCGGTTATACATCATGAGATGCAAAATCGTACAAGCGCAGATGCTTATACACACGTCAGATGCAAGCTCGTCTCGTGTATAACTGCACGCGACCTACGACTGATCAGCGAATTTTCAAAATCAACCAAGCGTGCGAGGCGAAAAGTTTCCAACCTGCGGATACAGGCGCGCAGCCGCGAGCCCCATTGTTCGCGCACAAAGAAAGCTTTTTCGAGTAAGACAAAGAAACACAGAGAAAACACTGCTGACTGGCTGGTGGATATGGAGCGGGTGTTTTTTTTGTTCGTAAGTAGGTATGTGATGCATCGACGCCGGCAGCAGCGGGGCAATCACGAATCGAAGGATCCGAGGGGAGCGGGCGTACTCCGGACGACGATCGACCCCCTTTTCCTGGGCCGCCCGCGAGCCGCGGCGCAGTGTCCTCTGGGTATAAGTATTTTGTGCGCGCGTACACGCGTGAACTTTGTACAAACTCCCTTTAGTTTCGTGCACTATACTTCTCTCCACCCTCCCGTGTACGTATATACACACAACACACGTAAGCATAGGTATAGTAAAGTAAGCGCACTCGATCTATTTTCGTCTCGCCGCGCCGTAACTCATCGCCGATTTTTCGTATACAAGTATTACCGCCGCCGCTGGAATTTTTCAACTGTAATGTACATATATGTATGTGTACCTTTTCCACCGCCGTGCTTTTAACTATTGGCTTCTCCGTGTTTCCGTGCGCCTTCGTGCGTTTACCATCAGCGCGCCGACGAGTTTTCAGTATCGTGAAAGCTCGATCCAAGCTTCCGACGATCGTGCTGGAACCATATAGATGAGAAAAAGAAGAGAGCAACAAAATGACCCGATATGCATGGCACAGGAGAGACAACAAAAAAAGAGCAACAACGGAGTCAGCGTTCCGTGAATAATTGCAGTTGTCCCTGCGTTGGATGGCGAGAGCTTTTTACTCGCTCGCGCGTGCATGATATACATACAGTATAGTGGTTGTATGTACATACATCGGTAAGCCGCAGAACAAGTATAATAAGTAAGATAGGTATGCAGCGCTCGAGTATTTCTGACTGACAGTTTGACTGTTCCGCGGCGGGCGTCCCGTTTTCGCGCGACGATATACATCTTACTCTTTGCCCGCGGCTCTGCGGCGTCTCTCTCTCTCTCTCTGTACTCGTCTTTCGCCGTCTCGCCTATATCATACTTATATATATATATGTATATATATAGTACACACAGGGGAGCTTTTATTTGGCCCCTTTCGGCTTGTTACTGCATTTCGCTGCGAAACCCGCGGCTTTTTCTCCCATCGTTAGCGCGCGCTTGGCTGCGGTCTCGGCTTTTGCTCTTTACCGGTGAATTTTGAAAAATACCATTGATTGACACTTAAATTCGTTGAGAATATTGCCTCCGGTGTAACATAATATGGGAATAAACGGAAAATGGTAAATAAATCCTGTTGCATATTATTATATGATGCTGATGATCATCCAGGACTCGCGCTATACGAAAAGGGGTCATTCCCGAGTAGTATAGAGAGACACTTTTTGTTCTTCTCGGATGCGAGATGTAGTCGTCGTCGTCGTTTGCTCCTCTCTGCAGATGATGCTGCTGCAGCGCTGACGTGAGTCAGGCGTCAGAGACGCAGCAGCATCATCATCAGTATACAACGCGGAGGGAAAAAGAAGACGAGTCGTCGTCCATGCAAGGAGGAAGGAGAGAGAGAGAGAGAGAGAGAGAGAGAGGAGAGAGTGCAGTAGTATAGTGGATACGTGGTGGTGGGGAGAATAAAGAAGAAAGAGACTGAGGAGGCACCCCTGGAAGGGGGCGGGATTACGGGGGCCCCTATAACCCGAGCTTTGCGCTCGGCTCTCCTTCAGAACGTTGCCGACCGACTGCCGCGACGGTACACCCTAATTCTGGCGCAACGGTCGAAAGAAAAGCTCCGGTGCCGCGGGCTGTCGTCTCGATCCCGAGCCCCTCGTTCGTTCTTCACATGACACTTTGTGTGCGCGTTTGAATTTGCATCCAGCGAGTACTTGTATACTTATTACAAGCATCGATAATCCGAGTGCGGGTGAAAAGAGTGGGGTTATGAGAGTGACACACTAAGTACTACACCCTGTAGTTGTTGGGGAACAATCGGCAGCTCTGCTGATGAGGAGGAGGAGGGCTGTGTCGTAGCCGATGCCGAGGGTGATACTTGTACAGAGTCCGATAAAAAGTATCATACCTGTGGATAATATAAATATAGAGTCGAGCGGAGGCGCGCACACGGACACACCATGCACACGCAGGAGAGCGTGCAGTACCTGCCGAGCGTATACTACACGAACGACAGCTCCGGTATCCCGAACAGCGGGGAGAGCTCGACCAGCAATTCACCGGACCACCTCGTCAGCCGGCTATCGTCCCCCGGCAGTGGCAGTCTCGTCGATCTGAGCGCCCCGACGATGCCTGCCGCCCTCTTCCATCCCTCGCCCCCCCACCTCCACCACCTACCTCATCACCAGGTGGTCTATCCTCACCACCAGCTGCTGCCGCACCACCACCACCACCACCACCATCAACTCCAACAGCCGCAGCAGTACCACCACCAACAGTACAACCCACTGCAGCCGCAACATCAACAACATCAGCAGCAGCACCAACAGCTGCCGATCAACAATCATCATCATCATCATCATCATGATGCCAGCTACGATCAGATCTCTTACCTCGACCCCATCATCCAGCAGCCCCAGAAAATGCAGTACCCGTACGAGTACCTGCAGCAGCAACCGCAGCAGTTCATCATCAACAACAACAACAACAACAACAACAACAACCAGCAGCACCACCTGCAGAACAAGCTCCTGCCGGGGCTCTCGGGCGCGGTCACCCAACTCGGGGAGTTCATCCTCCCGGACGACAGCGACTCCCCGTCGGAGCTGCACCAGCAGCAGCAGCAGCAGCAGCAGCAGCAGCCGTTGCACCACAACCAGCACCAATTCTCGTCGTCGCCCAGCTACTCCCCCGGGGGCTCGAGCATCGAGTTACCGGTCACCGGCTACTCCGCCTACGATCAAGACGACAACGACGAGGAGGAGGAGGAGGAGGAGGCGGAGGAGGCGGTGGTGGTCGCGAGCACGGCGAAGCTCCAGTACCTCGCGGATTACGCGGACGAGGAGGGCGCCGCGCGCGTCAAAAAACTGCCCGGCGCCAAGAGTCTGGTGCGCCGGCTCAAGCGGGAAAAGGACGAAGCGGAGGAGCCGGCCAAGGTGGACGAACACGAGGCGGAGGCCAGCGCGCATCGTCACCAGGACGCCGACGACGACGAGCAGGAGGACGAGGACCGCGATGGGGGGACCGCGGCGCCGAAGACGACCGGCACGGGCAAACTGTCGCTCAAGCGCAAGCGCGCCCCCAGCGCCGGAGACTCGGACGGCGGGGCCTCGTCGTCCTCGGGCAGCGTCGGCTCCAGGCCCGGCAAGTCCCGCAGGCGGACGGGCGGCGGCGGCGGCGGCAGTCAGGACGAGCTCAGCAGCCAGCGCAGCCAGGCCAACGAGCGCGAGCGGGCGAGGACGCAGAGCCTCAACGACGCGTTTGCCGCCCTCAGGAGGAGCATACCCACCCTGCCGAGCGACAAGCTCAGCAAAATACAGACGCTGAAGCTCGCCTGCAAGTACATCAACTTTCTCTACAAGGTGCTGCAGTTTCGCGACGGCGATCGCGAGGACACGAGTTAGTATTGTTATTTCATCGGTATTATCATTTCATCGCGAATATTATACCTATTATAGATCCGTGGAGTGTTTCGGTAGCTCGACTCTTGCCGACGAGATACTTGAACAAACTGCTTCCCGTTCCCGCGTATCGCTTGAAAAAAACTAATGCCCGCGCTGACAAAAATTATGGCCCTCCGCTTGACGCCGCTCGGGGGGAGGAGGAAGAACAAAAAATACATGCCCGAGTGATCCAACTATACTGAAAAAACAAACGTTTCCATCCCTCTAGACCCGCTTGCGACGAGGAAAACAAAAGAAAGGAAAAAAGCACCAGGAAATTAATGAAATCCCGCATTCTCTTTGTTACAGGCGAACAGAAGCAGGCGATACTGAAAACGGCCCGGGAACTCGTCAAGTCGGCGCAAAACTCGTGCAACTACCAGACGGCCCACGAAAAGCTCTCCTACGCGTTCAGCGTTTGGCGGATGGAGGGCGAATGGAAACACAACATATAGTGGACAGGGTCGTGTGCGTTATACTTTTGGATATACGATAATAATATTATTATTATTATTATTGTTAACGGCTCGCTCTGAGCCTCACTCATGTGATTTCTTTTTCAACTGCATCATCACACATCCACGTATACAGTTGTTTTTGTTGTTGTATAATTATACGTTACTATACATAGGGTTAGCGGACCGACTGATATTTATTATCTGCATAGATCTTTAAGCTTGTACAGGTTTATAGGAGTTTGGTTTAATTTAATTTTAGAAAACGTTATTTTGTCCGCGCGATTCGCCAATAATTATTCGTTGAACCGACATTCGAGTACGTATACTATTATGCATAACATATACCTACGCGCGTACAAGATAAGGACGTAAAAAGGACGCGTCGGATTGGAAAATGCAAATTTGAAAACCAGGACTGTCCGAGGAATTTCGAAATTCCAGGGGGGTCGGTATACCTATAATAATGCGAGAGGGGCACCCACTCGATGCGGGCCCGGCGAACAATCGGGCACCCAAATAAGCGATTATTTCTGAAGAGGGCCGGGCACTTAAATTACCCCTCGGGCCCCGCAGGTATATACACATCACAAGTGCGTACGACGAACAATGCCAAAGTCGTCGCTCCCCCCCAAACAGGGTACCTACAACATGCACGTCCGAGGTGTAAAATTTGTCGCAGGATTTATGAAAGGCCCCCTTGGGGACCCATCACGGGTCCGCTTGAGCTTCCGCACGTGGCCGTTCCCTCCGGAAGCGCAATCGCCCGCTCGTCACGTTCTGTCGCTCCTCCCTCTCTCTCTCTCGCTCCTTCCACTGCACGACAAACAAAATATACAAGTGCGGCGAAAACACCGGCATTCTCCGTCCCCGCGATTTTCTTTTTTACAATATTGTTGTTTCCAGGTTCGCGGAGAGAGAGAGAGAGAGAGAGAAAAAAGTCGAGAGAAATTTTTCGCTCCGCCGAGGAGCGAGCGGGGGAGATATCGCGCGCCAAAAGAGTTGATGACCGCGGGAGTTTCGGGGGATCGCGCGGCGAAAAAATCCCCCTAATAAGGTCTATTTCGGGGGCGAGATCGATCGCCCGCGGGCCGTGCTTGTATATATGGGTATGCCGGCGGTGGTCGCGGCTTCGGTTTATTTTAAACGCGGGCCAAAGCAAACTCGCCGCGCTCACTCGTGAGTGCACCCACGCCGCCGCGACTCGATGCGGTCGGTATGGAAAATTCTCTCGCCGGTCGCGCGTTACGGAGAAACGCGACGTTACATCCGGATCGATGGACTTGCAGCTGTGCTCAAGGCGAATATGGTTTTTTCACCAGTATATTATACTTGCGATGTATTATTTTCTTATGCTTTTATGAACAATTTTTTACAATGCACACGTAAGACGCCATCGTATAACTTGGCGGTTGATGGCTCGTTATTTTTGCAATAGTAGTTAAAAATACTCCGATTTTCTTCGAATAATTTATGGGAATGCCGAATCACAGGCGTAACTTTCGCGGGAAAGGAGAACAAAGAACAGCGGCTCGTGCAGTTCTTGCAAGACCAGAACGATGAACTTGGTGTTTGATGAAACTTTAGTCAACACTTTCAATGTTAAAATCAGTCGATGTACGCATGTTGTTCAACAGTTACAGTTGCAAAAAATGTATTTCAATTTCGTAGAAAAACCGAGCCGTTGTAACAAGTACTCGCTCCATGTTCTCGCACAGTCGAGCCGTTACTGTTCGTTGTTTTATCTATATATGTATATGCGTATGTGCGATGCGAGAGGACAGACAGCTGTATGGGGGCTTTTGTGTGGGAGCAACGGAGAGACAACGGCGGGACGAGATCGTTGAGACAAAAAAGATGCTCGAGGCGCACAAAGAGAAGCGAACGGACGAACGTATGTACGAAAGAAGCCTTGTTTTGGATAAGATTTTAATAGGTATTTTACGGGCACTACATCTTTCCGTCTTGCGGGGTAATCGTCGCTTGTAAAAGTAAAAAAAAAAAAAAAAAGTATACGTCTGTCGGTCAGCGATTGTACTTTAATTAATATATATCTATTTTATTATGTTTTCCTAATGTAAATTTGCTAGCGACTATCTATATTCCTCGTCGTCAGCCATACAACAGATTTGCCAAAGTAAAGTTTTACGAAATCGATATCTCATCATCGAAAGTAAGTACACGTTGTGTTTTGTAAATATGAAAATAGTGTACAAATTATTCAGCGTTAGTACATCTATAATATATTATATCCATAGTTATTTTACGTTTGTATTATATTTTGTACAAAGTATCCCAGTTCAAAGTACCATGAAAAAATCGTGCCTCTGCTTAAGTTATATATATATATATAGTATTTTAATGAGATGTTGGCCGGTTGATGCATTATCGATTAGCGTTATTTAAATGTTGTAAATAGAGTAGATGTATAATACAAATTGTAAGTATCAAGTTGACTTATCTGCAGGAAAAAACTTGCGACTCTCTCAATCGAACGGTTGTCTGTACATAATATATTACACATGCGAATCCTAATATTGTAAGGCACGCTTCCATTCCTTAGGCTAATGCTCAGTATTTTTGTACGATAAATATAATTTGTTACGAAACATAAATACATTTGTTCATTCTTCATTTCTCAATCCAGTATAGACCTTGAAATATTCAAAGCTTTTGCGCATTGTACCTACTTTCAAACTTGAAAATCATCAGAGAGAGAAAAAAAAATTTCATGATTACATTGGTTAAAAGAGAGTAAAATATTGTAATGACACAACGCGCGCGTCGATCGAATTTCGCAAGCCAAGCGATAATTATGAGAGCAGAGGCAGTGCAAATATTATCGCAAGAAAGAACGGAGAATATAATATATATAGGAGCAGCTGCAGGCATCGAGTAAGAGAGGGTCGTCGGGCTGGCGCTCATTGGCTCGTGACGGTGTCATCGGTGATCCGACCGGCCAATAAAACCGTGCCCCGAGAGACAGAAGGTGTCTTCAAAGGGGCGGGAGGAGAGTGGCAATAGGGAGGGATGTAATACATATATATATATATATATATATATATGTACAGGGACTACGGCGCGACGCCCACCATCGCGCTCATCGCCTGCAGTATATACGGTAGGTATGCCCGTATACATTCCATTTTTTACTGCCGCAGTTTTTTTCTTTTTTTTTTTCCTTCAATTACGGTCCGCTGTACCGGAGTTAACGCTTGTCTTGTACATATTTCAATCCCTCCTCGGCTATCGAGGATGTATATAGTTGATCACACTGGGTGATGGATGATGATAACTATCGCGCGAGACAAGGGAAAAAAAAAAAAAAAAAACTAAGAGGCGCCCGCCGGCACGCAGGGCCCCAACGGGGGGTGCGTGAACGGGACATCAGCCGAACGGGCCTCGCGAGGCATCGAGCTCCAAAATGACGATTTCCAGAAATATTTGCCGGGGAACGGTGTGGCGCGCCGCGGAGGGCACAAAGAGAAGGCGCGACGCTTCGCCGGACGGCTCGTCGTCTCTCGTGCACCGATAAAAGCTCGCGAAAACCCAAGTACACGCATTCGGAGGGGTTTGGATCGGTAAGAGCTTTCGCGGAGTCGGGCGATGACGGCGCTGGCAAGAGAAGTGTATGAGTTGGAGGAAAATCGGACGATCGGCTTGCGGTAGCTTGCAACGTCCGTATATACCTATGCAAACGCAAGATAATAATACGAGCGGCGCCTTTGGCGGTCGGAAAAACACAGCGTCCGAGTCCCGCTCCGCTGGGCGTTTTCCGGGGATGTGCAATAGGAGGGGGCGGGGGGCGAAGCTCGCGCGCTTGCAGTACATACTCGTCATCACGATGGCTCTTCAAAGGGACGGCTAATTTTACATTGTGCAACGCGTATCAAGTAGGTACAAAACGCTGCGCGTGGATTTTTTCGCTCTCGGGCTTCAAAACTGAGCGAAGCGAAAATAGAAAAAACCGAGCGGGACGCAAGACGACGGGGGAAGGAAAAAAAATGGGGCTCGGTCGAATCATTCGGCGGCGGCGACGACAACATCTGCTCCTGATCGGGAACTCTTTTTCTTT
>JAPYYV010015896.1:0-20526 GCA_030522625.1 Copidosoma aretas
TTCAGTGTTTTTTCACGATTAAAATTCCAATCGATGAGATATGAAATTTTTTTGCCATCACATTATAGAAGATCGATGGAAGTCAAAGAGGTGCTGTATTCTACGCAGGCGAGCGAGAACTTTTGAATAGCTTGTGTGATTCTTTATTTCCAAAAGGCATGGAAAATGAAAAAAAAAATCAATTCGATCGTTTCATACCACCAAGTCGCATTTCACCCTTGTCACAAACAGACCGCACCCAACTGTCTACCATGGCCATCGCTGGCTTTTCAGCATCCAACAGTGGAAGACGGAATCGGAAACCCAATTTGTTTCCCAGGAGAGCTATATTGAGGTTTTAGCAGACCGAGCTAATAATTTTACACTCTAATGGCGGATTCGACACGCACGTTACGTTCACTTGTACTTGTATGATTCTCGCGAGGATGACTCGATTTTTTTCATACACTTTGTAATTTTTTATTTTAAACTAATAAAATTTTTTTGTAAGGCAACCCAAGAAAAAGTCATAAGAGGGGGGATCCAAATTAAGTTCGTAAAATTTTGTAAAACGTTTCATTTCCATGAGTATTCTCTTTTCACTCGTTTCCGGAGGAAATCAAATAAAATCATGTTAAATCAACATTTCAATGCGAAAAACCACTCGCTTACGCGTTTTAAATATAAATTCTCTAATGGATTCGGTAAATACCGACGAGCACACACGCAAGGCAAATAAATAACTGAATACAGCACTTTTGTACATCGATAGATCTCACACTGCCACGTGTGTATGAATATACACGCAAAAAATGGATTGCGGTTCAATTAATTATTTACTAAATGAAGCAAGTCAATCTTCGTTAAATTTGCAGTTAAGCTCAGTTTCATTATTTTACCAGTTCATGCTTTTATGCACTTTTTTCAGCAGATTGATTTTGAAATGTTTACTTTAATTAAAAAGTCCATCGACAGTACTGGTTTATTTTTTGGATTCCCTATATTGGTTTCATTTAACTCTGTAGCGCGTGCATTTTTTTGGATTCCCTATATTGGTTTCATTTAACTCTGTAGCGCGTGCATTTTATTTTTTTGTTTGCCTTATTCAATTATTTACTTTTCACCTACATTACATTTTCGATTTGCAACAATGAATTTTTGCTGGTTATAAATGCTGAACAAATAAAAGTTATTACCAATATTCTGTACATAAAAGGGATTCCACGTGAATACGATACTTGCACCGCAATGTCCAATTTCAAAAATTTAACGGCCCTATTATATTTCATGAAAAAATTTGCTACCCAGTGAAAATCTTTATTCGTTAATTATCAAACGATATGTTTACAGAAAAAAAAAAAGGTACTTACTTTCATGAAATATTCCTTGCACCTCACCAACAAAGTAGTCGATCCGTGTCGCTACTTAAACAGAACCATCGCACCACAAGCCACAACCTCAAGCGATCCGTAAAAACGTCCGTGCCAATGCAGCCACGCCGGCCCCTTTCCTCCTTTCAATCGATAACCGACCCATCCTTGCATCCATCCATTCGTTCGCCTTGCGTTGAGAGCAAGAGGGTATTATAGCTCACGAGGGCGGGCGTGCACGTTAAGCTCATCACCTAATTATTCGGTCCCGTGGCTCGATAAACTCGTCGACTACCCTTCTCTTGTCTTCATCTTCTTCCAACACGCGCCCACGATGCTTCCCTCTCTCTCGCTTCGCTGTGCACGCCACCTTACGCGCAACGTATACGTATTTTACTAGCTCACGCGTGTAGCGACACAAAACCTTCCTCCTGTATAGTGTGTGTTTTCATGTGTGTAAATAGAAGTGTATAGTACAGACACGCGCGTATAGGTTTTAACGTAAATACGAACGTCTTGAGGCGATTGACGGAGATCCGGTGGATTAAGGTGTTTTGGTGCGTGAACCTGGTATACATTTTTACTTGGGCTGAGAATATTTTTCGAGAATAAATTCAATAGATTTATGATATTCGTGTTATATATCAATGTGTATTACATTTGCATAAGCTTTTGTGGTTCACGAATTGTTTGCAACAAGTTTGGTAAACAACAGCGAGACCGAGCAGGGAGATATATGCTCGTTGAGTTTATGCTCGGGAGTAGGTATTTTCTGTGTACACATATATACACACGTACCCATACAGTGACGAAAGTTCGGGGTTGACTTAACACTAGAGAGGGGAACATCTCCCTCGTACCATCCATACACACAACGCACATACATCCTACTACTCCTCCTGCTTTTGGGCTCAGGCATTAAATCATTTAGCATATGTACGCTATGCCATTGTGGCAAGTAAGATAAGCAAGATACGGGGGACAAATCAAGGAAATAATACAGAGAGAGAGAGAGAGAGAGAGAGAGAGAGAGAGATGACTCTCGTGGCTCATGTATACGTACTGTGTTTGAGTTTGAGGAATTCCAGTGACTGAAAAGGTACGGCTTCATGTTTACGCGTCAAGTTTTACTCGTGTATTTGAAATTCCACAAAAGAAAATAAATTCTCTGAATTGTTTCGACTCCAAATCGTACGGATAATGTTTTACACGTAACTGTACATATTTATGTTCAGATAGCAACGTGCACGAATTTATACGCCCAGAACAAACTTTTACTATATTCACGTGTACACAGGTGCCATACTACCAACGGTTGTCGCTGTACACAGTTTTTATCATGAACAGTGTGTTTGCGATAAAATGCACTCGCTATCGCCACGATTTACTCTAAGCCGGGATATACAGTGAAATTCATGAGAAATAAGTACATGTATGTACGTAGAAACGTCCAACAAAGACCAATCTGTGGTTAATACCAATTAATAAATGAACTAAATCTCATTGTATTTGGATGTAATTAAGAATTTTATTTAATTGGCCAATTAATTGTTATTTTTAATATAGATTCAATTTCCTTGTTGAATACATCTCGTTCTGACTGATAATTAAATTTGATTATTAGTCAAAACTTCCTTCAAAAAAATTAAGTTTAGTTGTCAAATAGAATCGTTAATGAAGATTTGTAAAAAGCATTCATTCATACAATAAATTATTTTAATATTCAGTTTTTAAAGACACATGCGTTGCTAGTATTGGCAAAAATCAGGAAGCAGACAAGTGTATGAAGTTTTTTATTAGTACTATGTTCAAAAATACGCTAAATTCAAACTTCAAAATTCAAATGCACAACAAAAAGCTTTTACGAACTGAATAAAAGAGACAAAAATATAAAATAAAAAAAAACATGGGGAATAATAACATCCTCGATTTTTCAATTTGATTTATCACGGAAATAAACTCGAAAAACATCATTTCACGACTCGAAACATTACTCAGATTGAAACGTCGAGCCGGTGAGTCTGTCTCTCTCTTTTTTTCAATTTCAGTATTGTAAAATCCGCCAAGCAGCAACAGCAGCTTCCAAAAACACGAACGGAGATTCCCGGCAGCACGAGGAATCGCATCGAATTTTCATAGCAGCGCGTCAGACCGTAAACAAAAGCAGTAGCGCATTAACATGAGCCCGTAACGTGTACCTCCTCTCCCCCGTCCAAAACTCTCTTCTCTCGAAACAGTGGAAAACAATCGGACTGCAAGCAGCAGCAACAGTAATAATAGTAGCAGCAGTATTACTACCACCATGAGTCCTCGTCGGCGAAGCAGAGCCTTTTTCGTACATAAAGCACGAGTAACGGATGCTGGGGGGGGGATTGTACACGAAACGTAGAAAAGGGAGTGCGAGAAAAGGAGGTGCACGTACCTTGGAGCTGAGAGCTCGGGCTACGGAAAATCCATTTCGAGGGTCGGCGGGGGGAAACGGCATGTTTTCAGCGATAAAAAGAGAAAAGCGGGCCGCCAGGCGTGTATTGAAGCGGAAGCGAACGCGACGTGTTTCTCCTCCTCTGGCGAGCTTAAAACTCCTTTTTTCATTCAGGCCGGCCGGCCAGCCGAGCGTCCCTTTTTCTTCTTCTTCTTCCTCTTCTTCTACTCTACTGGCAAACTTTGTCTTATGCATTTCAATCGATCTGGACACCACTGCCTCTCTTACAACCATGTCAGACCGTAGCTCCTATTATTTCCCTTGTTTTCTTCGTCCTCCGCGAGAGAGAACGAGAGAGCCAGCTGCAGTGTCGTGCGGAGTAAGGCTGAGAAAATTAAAAAGCTGCAGGGAAGTTCGTGAGAAGTACTCCGACGAATGATCAGGTGGAGAATGGAAGGAATTGCAATTTCAGTGTTCCTTGTGATTAAACCGAGAGCAAACTTCTCCGATGGCTGTCCACGATCGATAATGACGCGAGAGAGACTGATACGGGGAAGCAGCTCGTGAGGTCTTGATTGCGATCTGAGATTCAATTTTTCGGTCAATTATTTTTCCCACCTTTTTCTTATTCGGAAGTTAGCGAGCTTTCGTATCGGTGGAGGCATGCTTCAAGTGGATGTATCCAGCATTTTTTTCTATGAATTCAAATTCACTTTACACTCCGAAAAAATTTTACCATAAACTTTTGAGAATCCATTTGTATCAATTATTTATTTAAGCTCTACATTTAAACTTTAATATTGTGTGATTCAGAATTTCTCGATTGATAAAACACTCGAGGACTCTTTTGGCTGCGTAAAATGAAACGTGCGTCTCTGGTGAGAGTTTTTTAAAATGACCCCCTTTTCGCGGCAGACGAGCAATGTTCGGTTAAAATTCAATTTCCGCGGAACTGCACGCAAAACCTTAAAGTCGACAGACAATTTATGAAAATCTCCTCGATGCCAGGTCGTTAGAAGAGAAGTTATTCGCTCAGTAGTGGTTTCGTGACACCCGATAATAATCGTCCACTGAATTTCTCCGAAAATCTCGAGCTTGGTAGAAAGCTTTTCTACAGCACATTAACCGTGATTCCATTACTAACTTCTCGGCCAAGCAGCTCGTCGAGAAAACAGCAGTAGCAAGTTCGCGGCGCAATTGGCCGAGAGGAAGAGCAGCGGTGAAAGGGTTACTTCGCTTTTGCCTGGAGTCAGAATTTAGCATTTCGTCTTGCTCCACTTATCCATTAGGCTTTTGTCCTTCTCATCGTCATTTTTTTATGACCTTATTCTCAAGATATTCTTACTGCCGATGACAGAGTGCTAAATATTCACCCTGGCTCGAGTTTCCTGTTATGCAATGCCTAGCTTTTACTCCACGGAATTTCATCGGCTGCTAGTCAAGAAATGAATTGAGAGGAATAAAGAGTGATGTTAGAGACGTAGTCTATGAAAAGTTTTACAGAAATAGGGATACCTATTCTTTTCTCTGTCGCAGAAGTTGAGGAATCAGATTATTTAATTTACTTTTTTTCCTATCCAATACGATGAAAATTAAATTCCCTGGATTAATTTGTTCGAGACAGAATAAAGCCCCTTGAGCTGACACACATCTTTGCCTCTTTCATTCTACAGGACTTTTGTTGACTGAATGAGCGTACACAAGAATCAGATCCCCTTTCAGTATTTCTCCCTCTTTCTATCTTATTATTGCTAAAGCTGGGACGCATGATGTATCTTGTTGTTTATGGACTTTGAAGCAAATTACGAACTTTTGTTGAATGATTTTCATGAAAAAAGAGGAAATTAACTTTGTGTTGAGAACAAAACCTTATAGAAAAACAAAAGCTTTATTTATATTATAAATTCAAATCATAGAAAATTTTCTAGCTAGAGTAACAGAAAATTTTTTTAAAGTTGATTACTTTATTATGTTCTGGCTTGTGTCCATACTGACCGGAAAACTTTAATACGCGTTTTGGAAATCTGCAGATTTAATTTTGATCGGTAATCTTGTTTCGATGAATGTTTGATAAAATTAAATTAAGGTGATGTATGTTTTAATTATTAAGTAGGAAAAATCTTAGAAACAATTCTTTATGATGGCAGTTCATGGGAAATAAAATTTTAAGGAGGTTCGGGAGTATCATTCAGCGAGGCGAGGAACGGGAAGTCCCCCCGGCGCTCGCAGCTTGGCCCCCTTTACCGCGCACCCCCTCTTGCACCCTATGAACTCAATGTTTTGCTTATATTTAGCGTTGGCATTGTTTAAAATGCACTATAACATGACTCAAAAATTTACTCACTGAATCTTGAAACAATACTTCATACGTAGGTATGGTTTTTTTTAAATATCTTTGCATTTTCCAATAATATTTGTCCATTTTCCAAATCGAGATTACGTTCCATAAGGCCTATGTTATCACACTTATTTTCATTTGTATCATTCTTTTCAAAATGACTTATAACAAATATTGAACAAATTCATATAAGCTCTACGTATTCCAGACTATCAAGAAAAATCAATATCGTTGTGATCTCTGCATTTTATTATTACTCCCGAATCTCCTCAACAGACGTGTAACTGTATCTCTCAAAACTAGCTTACGTATCATAACATTGTAGTATTTCTTTAAACATTTATTCCAATTGAAGGATTTTACAAAGAAGCTTCGTTATCATTAGTATCATTACATATTTTTTTAACAAACGTTAAGGAACTCAATTTTAGTGTTTTTTATGTTTGTTAACATCTTACGATTTTGATGCAGTATCATTGTTATTGGTTAAAATGATTTCGTATGTTCTAACTTTTGAAAATCTTTTGTAGCAAAGTTTAAAAACAACACGAGAATAGAGATCGAGCACCAGAAGCGGTGGTACTTTGATAAAATGAGCATGCGAGTAAAGCTCCGCTACAACTGAAACTCGTAATAAACAAGCTTGCAATCAATTCAGTCTCGGAATTATGTTCTTGCAAGTTCGTACAGATCGAGCTCGTAAAAATTAAATTCATTTTATTCCTGCATGCAATATTAACTCTCCATCAAGTACACTACTCATTTTCTTGTAACAATTACTTGACTCCCAACATAAATATTCATTTAACTATAGAACTTATGTCAGCCAGGTAGAGTGGAAATGTCTAGGTATTAAAAAAATCCATGTGAATTCCTTGAGTACATGATACGTTTCAAATATTCATCGGCTCAAGTATCACGTGCCGAAGTGACATGCCTACAGCGAGCATTTCGATGTTATTTCTAGTGTAATAAGTGCTAGATATTGCCACAAAAAATTTCCAGATAATGTAAAACGAGGTTTTGTCAATTACAATAAAGTCCGTCAAGAGCAGGTGCAAGTGGCAAGCTTATTATTATAATTCAACTCTCTGTTGGCATCCCCATCTCAGCGCAAGAAAAAAATAAAAGTTTGCACTAGTAACAGGAATTTATTAATTTCTGAAGGAATCAATCGATTCTTCAACCTTGTCTCTCCATGAATCTCAACGATAAAAGAAGCACGTCTCCCAGAAGATAGTACCTTACCCAACGAGCCACGAAATAAGCCGGAAAATTCAATTTCCGCTCCCGAGCAATACGGTGAGGAACGGAAACAGGGAGCCAGAAAGACGATCGTCAAGGGGCAAGGGTCGGCAGATACCATCAGCATATTATTCATACAGTGCATCCGGTCGTCGAAATTAGTCTTCGTCGTGGTCCTCGGGGTTAGTTTCCGACCCCGAGATCCGCGTACATGCAGCGTATCAGATCGGAGCAGGCGAGCGCCAGCCTCCATCTCCCTCGGCATACGTGAAATTACCAATAACCGAGTGCGCTCCGTTGCCACTGCTGCTGCTACTGTATGTAGCCTCTGCCATTTGGTCGAGGGACTGCATTACATCCTACATGTCGATCCGATGCCACTACTGTGCATTTGGTCATGTTCCTTCCGTCTTTGTCTCCACGTATCGATCTCTGCTGGTTGACGTTCTGTCCGTCTGCTGTTGTTGCTTTCCCCGTGGAAATCGATCTAACGAGCAGCCAGAGGCCGAAGAAAACCACTGCTGATGTTACTGCAGCTGTGGCCTGTTGTGACGGCACTGGTGGTATGACGCCGCTGTGACATTTCGGTATTATGCGATGCATCTAGTTGCGCTTGTTTGAATAAAGAATATTTGAGCCCAATAATTTACATCGTTTTTTTCTTTTAATAATAGTGTACATAATTATTGTGAATAGTTGAACGACTGAAACACGGGTATTGGCGTTTGCTGAAATAATTTATTCTTACTTTCAGATGTCGAATTTGGTGTTTTGCAACCATTTGAACTGACAACCTCGACTGTATTGAGCAACTACAGTGTAAGAACTAATCAATTTTACTTACTTTCAAGTTAACAAAAAACGATTCTGAATGAAAATTCCTCATTCGGAACGAAACGAGCGACGTTCATCCGATACTTCGAGATAATGAAGATTGAGCTTTGCATTAGCAGTAGTCCCTGGGAAGTAGAGACGCAACCTGATCCCGAAACACGCGCTCATTAGCTCTTCCCTCGCGCGCTTAAAACAAAAAACACTAGCGTACGATACGGAGCAAGGGGTGATGGCAAACTGCCTCGTAAATTCGCATTACAGTTACTACGGATCGGCATCTCTCTCTCAGTTTAATGGATACGTAATTTACATAATGCTCGTTCGGACCCTCTCCTCCTTTACCGCCAGAATCAGTGCACAGCACCGTATTATCGGATAACAAATGCTCTATCCAAAGGAGAGTCCGAGTGAGTGAGCTGGAGATGCGTAGGTACTAAGCTCGAGATAGTGCACACGCAAATGTCTCTTTACCTTGGGTATGGACACTACTCTACACCATCCTTATCCTTCATGTCAGTGACTTCAAAGTTAGAATTGCTATCGTTAAGTCTGTGATCTCGAGTATTCAGTTATGATGTGAAAGGGATGTTGCAAAGTTCATCGTCTGCGTAGAGTTGAAACGAGATTAAACTTTTTCAGATTTCGAACGGATGGGGAGAAATAACAAGTAAATGGTATACCAATCAATATATGTATTTCATCGAAGTTAAATTTAATAAATAATTATTATCAGTTAGTATGATTCTACGAGAACGCAAAATTTCAGTAATAATGCCACGCAATAATCAGACATGTTGAAATTGTTCTTAACGATGAAAAAAATATACTGTAAATTAGGTTGGAACCATAAAAAATCAGTCCAAGCCTGAAACGAACAATTTCAGTAGTAATGTCACTTAATAGTCAGCCATGATTGAAAGATTTTTTCGACGAATAAAACTTGCTTGCTTGCACCAATTAGGTGGACAATAGTATATAAATTTATGTCAAATGTAGGAAAATGCGAAATGCGAAAATGATTCCGATACAAAAGTTTTTTACTGGAAGTAAGACGAAAATGCTCAGCTGCTAGAAGGGAAGTTTCAGTAGTTTGAAATACGCTACACAAGTAAAATAAAGGCTTTGCGCCCTTGTAACCTACTGCCTACAACGGTCATCTAAATAATCTATTGTTTTATTAGAATTCTTTGCAACAGCAATACAATGAAACATTATCATACAGAGGATAGAGCGATACTCGATTTCTGTACTTCCATTTTTCTCCACTCTGGTACCGTTATACCATAACACTAATCAATCATCGGCCCTGCACAAAATAATAGTCGGGCAAATTTTTCTTTCATTTTTTCCCAGCTGAAATAGTAACAATCAGGAGACGATATCTGTGTATGTATATATTTATGTCCATTACAGGTGTACGAGAACGTTTGAGGTTTCTCTGGTTTCATGGCTTTTGCACAACCGGGAGGGCAAACGTATCATAGTGGTCTGGATATTGCGTGCCCGTGGCTTTAGCTACATCACTATCGCAGAAAATTGGAAAAAGCCAGGCCGACAATTTCAGCTTTAGCTTTTTTTTTCGAAGTTCCATTTTAGCTTCTCGTTATTTTTACACTCCAAACTAGTCTGTCGACTTCTACGTCTCGGAACGCCAGTCTTAATTTTCACCAATACTTACATCGAATAATTTTCCATCCAATATAAATCCTTGTTTTGTTAAATGCAAGGCTTAACTAAAATAGTCTCAAAAAATATTCGTTGATCCCAAACACTTGAGCTTGAATAGAAATTCACGATCGTAATGTGCACCCACTCGCCACTACTAATACTCATTTTATTTTTTTTCGGCAAACAATTATGGGCACTTAATTTTTTTGCAAACGATAGTTCGAATATTAAATTTTACAGAGGTCTTCGCAGGACACCTTACTTCTAAATTATAGATGAATGTTTCAGTTTAAAACCCTTTTTTCCGTATCTCACTGACTTTTTATTCCTCTGCTGTTCCCTTTTTACTTCCACTGCTACTTTTCCACTGTCTTCCGAAAACTCTCTTTTCGATTTAACGAAGCTTGCTTTCTTGTGTCGTTGGGTCAACTATAATTTTCCAAGAGTAGGGTACAGAGTCGAAAAACTTGATTCAAAATACGCAGCACGATAAAAGAATTTAAATAAGAGGACGGACAATAGAGAAGAAAAAGAAGAAAATCGTGTACCTGTCAGGGTGCCTGCTGTTTGGTAGGATTACTAAAAATAGAGTTTAGGCTTTCAACAACAAGTCCAAGTAATAACAAAATATGACAGTCGAACGCTGGGGAACAAATCAATCGTATCAATGGCAAAACTAATTAGGATCCCTGTTAAATATTGCCAGTAGTATAACCTCGTTTTCGTCAGACAGTCCAAAATCAAGGTATTTATCATACACTATTTCCAACTCGCTGTATTAATAGCATTAGATGATCATTCGATATTGATTTCAGTGTATGAATCGCAGGTTTCGAAAGAACGAAAAGTTTTCAAGTACCTGCCTTTGACAGCAGGTTATACAACAAACATTTCGACGGAATGCTGAGAGCAGCTTTCTGCATCAAGATGGAGTTCATATTGTCGGATTTCCAACGTCCCGACGCAGTTAGTTAGGAGCTTTCTGCATTCCGTGAAAATGGAAATACTTTAAGTATACGTGCGCTTTCCCTTCCCTCACTCTGATTTTCTTGCTCTGTATATATGTCCGTCATTGGGCCGTGAGCCTCAAGATTGTCATGAGAGAGTCCAAAGGCTTTGGTTCTTAAAGCTCGGCACTGTATCGAGCTCTATGAACACGAAACCTTGTGTTCTCTCAGCCCAAAATTTCTCGCTGTGTAGCCACTTACTATAGGCAAGATTCCGGCTACAATTACACGTTTTTTCATATAATTTTCGGTAGCTGCACTAGTGAAGGGTATATTATCTTGGCTTCCATCTTGAAGTTAGCTTCTCATTTAGAGATTCTGAATACAAAGTTCTCATCTATTATTTTTTTCTTTTTCACCTTTTTTTCTCACAAGAAAGTTTATGGAAGTTGGGGCAAGAGCAGAGAGCCATGATATTTGCACTTCTGACCACTGCGACGATGACTATGCTAATAGGACCACGGAGCTTCTTCTTCTTTTACATTCCGAGTGAAAAAGTCTTCTCAATCTTGTGTGTGCACTTGTGACGAGAACTCCACATGGCCGATTCCTGATTGAAATGTTGATGTAAGATATGAATTGCAAAGCGAGGCGGGAATAAGTGAACTAGTGAGTGAGTGGGGTCATTTGAATTTTGGATGTTGCAGATGACGAGGATGGAGAACCAAAAAGAGAAGGCTAATTTGAATTACATCTGGGCAAGTTTAACAATTGTGTAATAAAGTTTGACATTGGAATGCACAGGTGTAGTATTCACTGCACGTTCAAAACAAACCTCTTCATCATATAAAATAAAATAAACTGTAAGAGAAGCCACCGGGACAGCAGAATGCAAGAAGATCGATAGCCAGAGAAAGAGTCCCAGTCTGTCCAGTCAAGAGAATAAATCATCCCTTCGACTTGGGCCGTGATAAGTGGAGTCAGTGATAGCCAAAGATCGGTGCTGCGTCAAGCCAGTCAGGGGGGAAGAGGGGGGGAGGTGCACGTCACACGGAAAGACCGTCGAGCGACGCACGCCACTGTGAGTGTGCGCACGTACGTATTCAAGGGAAGAGAATAAACGCCAGAAGATCGGTGGGGAATAGTAGGGCGATGGAGAAATATTGATCGAGCAATTATTCTCGAGTGAGTTACGGCACGTTGGTCAGTCGGTCGGCGGCTCGACGATCGATAATTAGATTACGCCTAGTGACACGTAATAATATGAGTCACGAGGATTGCCAGGACTCCACTAGCCTATTCTAGCTCTTTTTTTCATTTTGACCGAGAAAAAAAAATGCATGCAAGCTGGGAATGATGAGTGGGTTTGGATGTTGCTGTTTCGTGTTCGGTACGTACAATATACGAAGAAAACATGCAATGACGTTTCTGCTTCTACTACTGGAAAACTTATATTTTTTAGCTGTATCTTTATTTGTGTGTTTGTCATGGTATAAGTGAACATGAAAATAGTACTGGGTTACGAAAGTGATGGTGGACGATAGACTAGTTTGTATGAAACATAAAAATCAAGAGATAACAGCGTACACAGAGTAAATAATAGAAAGAAAAGGAAACCATAATGTGATGCTGGCTACAGAACGAGATGTAAAGTAGGGTGTAAACACAAGAGCGAAAGACAGTTTATGTGTGGGTTATTGATTAGAAAAGGGAAAAAGGGATGCCTCCTTGTCCGAAAATATCGCTCCCAAGACGGTCGGTTTGGTAGTAAGGATGCCACGCGTCACACTTGCGAAATAAATTTTACTGGCCGTAAAATGTTTCTTCCGAGACCTCAAGAGAGCAACAATACATATTGGTTTCTTCTCCCTTTCTTTTGTACCGTCAGAGACTCTCTGTGATATCGATGGTACGCAGTTGATGAACGATTCAGTGGAGCCTTATTCTTCTGATACCTTTATTGTACTCCTACAGGAATAGAATAATCACCACTGCGACGGAGTATTTATTTTTAACTTCTTGAGGACTGCCGATTGTCGATACGAGATTAAACACTGGAAACTTTAGTTCCGGACGACGAATAATAACTTGTTAATCGCGATCGAAAAGATTGGACGACTTTCTCCTCGCTTGATTCCAGTTTCTACAAAACTACGTATTCCTATATATTTCATAATCCTAGAAAATATGCTCGTATACGGGAACCCAAGGATCTGGAGTGAGGAAAATAGCGCACGTTTTCAAACAATTTTTCGAGCTACCTCGGCTTCCGAAATGGCGAGGGAAGAGGAGGAGGAGGAGCAAGCGGGTATCGTGAAGCGGGCGTGATTAAAATTTTTCATAAAGCCCGCGCGTGCTTCGCTCTTCGCTCCTTTTTTTGGGCTGGCGTAACCGAGATCGGACGCTGGCGGTAGCGCGCCCAAAAGTTTCGAGCAGCCACTCCGGCAAGTTTCCTAACAATGTAGCCGTTTCTCTCTTTCGAACTCTTCCGTCCGTCGACTTGTCCTCCATCCTACCACGCGCTGCCTTCCTTTTTCTTTCCATTTTCATTTTTGTTGGAGGGGAAAAGCTGCCGGGGCTGCCAGGGCTACCCCGAGCTCGATAACGTATTACCTAACCTCTTGGCGTGGATGAAATTTTCAGTGGCGGCGGCTTGTTTGTGTTTTGCGTAAGTTTATAGGCCGTTATAGCGCCCTCCAGCACGTGTTACGGCGTTCCTTTTTGATTTTTTATTTCACTCGGGTTGCCGGGGATCTCTTTTTTTTTTCAGGGGTAACTAAGTTATGCTTCTCATGCTCTTGTTTCCGTTAAATGAATCGCTTCTATCCTTGTAACTCGATGGAACATTTTCCGTTTGAGCTCTGTGAATTTTAATTTATGACGGGGAGTGGCGGCAGATTGCGCTTCGTTAATGAATTCTCGCTAAACGAACGAATTCATGGAATATTTTTCGTGAATACTGTAAAGTTAATCAGGTCAAACTGGGAAGTTCGTTGCGTATGAAATTTAAAAGAGTCATTTATCCAATATTTGGTATATCTCATGAAAAATTTACGGTACATTTCGGCGCACTACATCAAAGTATAACAGTTATGATTTCAAGCATCTATAACATTGTCTCTATCGATCATTTATGCCAATTCGATGGAGACTTTACAGAAAAACTTTTACACTTTTACCTCGCTCAATCAGGTCTCAGTAAAACATTTTAAAGTGCAAAATCTCATTTACAGCGCCGGCATCGTGATGCCATAAACATTTTGATTCAGTAGAGTCCATTGTCTCATAAATCCTCGACGAGTACAAAAAGACAAATCCCGCATCTACCTTTGAGAGAAAAAGAACGGGGAAGGGGGGAGTGAAAAAGACCTATTCATTCCACTTTTGTCCCTTTTTCAACATCACGAGGGAGGAAGAGGAAGCGAGCGCTCGCGGCTAAACGCCAATCGACAGGCGAATTGTGGGCGTAGCAGCCGCAGCAGCCCCGTGGCCTGCCACCAGTGATTGCCGAATATAATGCCGAGCGACGAATGCGCGCGAGCGGCGGGACGTGATGGAACTAGGCAATGCGCCAATCAAAATTCGCGGGCTTCCGGCTTCGGGGGAATAGGGCTCTGGGGCTCTGCGTGTTTCTAATATTCATTGACTGCTCGGATGTTGGATTTGGTAAGTTTGCAGGATTATTATTTTTTTTTTCATCAAATTTATTCAACTTTTTTTGAAACGCGAAATGATTCCTTGCATGAGCTAGTTCACAAGTTTTTATCCAAACAAGTTCATTGCTCCATCACTCTCTATGACAGGGCTTCATGATATCGCATATATTTTCGGATTAACGTAAACATACTTTTTTGATCTATATTGAATTCATTCACGGCTTCATATTTGTTGCCATGTGGATTAAATTTTGAAAATTTTTTAATTAATGGCACAGGTCAGGCAAGGAGCGCGAAGATAATAGAATTTATGATGAAGTTACGGTGAAATTTCCAGTGGAAAAATAATGAGAAAAAAAAATAAAAGAACAAAAACAGCTCCTCACCGTAATAATCTTATAAAAGTTAGCGTTGTACCAGCTACAGTCTCCAGAGCGAGGGTAACGCGACTGGCAGCAGCCAATGTTTTTCTCAATGCAAACATGTAATATATTGTAGAATGTGGAGCCAAATGTGGTAGACGTGTGCACTGCAGGAGAGGCTGGGGAATGTTAAGCAGAAGATCGATACCACGGTTTATGTGCTCGTTTCAGTGGAGATGCTGAATATTAGAATGTCACATCTGGGAGGCTGCCTCTGCGTGTGCAGCGAGTAAGGCTTTCGATGCTGCTGTGGTCAGACCAGTGTAAATGTAATATTTTTCGTTCGAGTGACAGATGTGTGGGAATGTTGGCTCAGCCAAACGTTCTGCCCGTCGTGCAATGCATGCGGCAACGTAGAGAGTCGGTAAAATACTATCGGCGCGTGATGCATCGTACCGAATGGATGGTTTGATATTTTGGAATTGTATAATTTTGGAGTCAGCGTTTTATCTTCCACGAGTCTGTAATATTGTGCATTTGTAAATTTATTATTCTTATTACATCCGGTTATGATCGTGCTAGACGTAATCGTTACATATTTCATGATCCACTCTCGGGTTGGCTATCTACCACGAGTTGGGGACAAATGTATACGCGCTAACGTAGTACCTACATTTGTATCGAAGCATTTACATAATAGACGGGCTCGCGTGAACTACTTACACATATAACAACATGACTTACGTATATATGCTATTGATAACTTTGAAGGGAAAAATATTATTTTTTCCAATACTCAATTCCATCAGATCACAAGCTAAAAGATGCGTTTCAAAAATATCCAACACTTCAGTGAGTAAATTAGTTCGCCCGCTCGTCGAGCTCCGATTATTATGATACACGTACTGTATCAATAATCATCGATGTCCCAATGTCCCAAGCACCTCAAAATTTCAGTATTAATTAATTGATCTCAACTTCGTATACCTGAAAGCAATTAAGCACGCCAATATTCCGCGTTTCTTGTTAAGCGCTTCCAGGATGGGGTGGCCATGGCTGGGGGGCAATGAAACGTACTGCAACACAGACAGATCCTTGGGCGCTTAATTAATGCATATTCTGTTACTTCCTCGCGCTGCTCTGGCTTGGTGTGTCTCGTACAACCTGTGTTATCTTCTTCCTTCCCTATCTATATATCGGTCATTTCACAAAAAATGGAATACTTTGGTGTGTGAAATAGAATTTTGAAAATTTAGTGTTTATTTTATTATTCATTTTTTCTATGTCATGTGAGGTTTAAACTAGCTGGAAACTTTTTGGCCCGGCTCTATTGTCATTTTTAGAAAGCACATGTTAATTTAAATGGGATTTTTAAAAACCTTTAAAAAACTTTTACGGTAATGACAGGTCTGGGTAAATTTTTTTCAACTTGATTTCAAAAGGTCTATGTAAGAAAATTAGTTGAAACAGTTGAAAAAAATTGTCTTTCAGTTTTAATAATAAAGTTTCAATACAGTAATAATAAACATAGGCTTCATGAAATATCGTAGTTTGTGTGAAATGATCCTTACATGTTATTAAAAACTATTCTGTTTGAGTTTCGAGTGTTGGCAGTGATGAAACATTGGTTGTCAATTATTCGGCAATGTATATTAATTTATTTATGTGTATATTATATGATATAATAAATGAACATTAAGAAATTATTATTATTATATAACCTATTATTTTATTACATTATATGCGCATACCTTATTAAAAACTACTCTAATCTAAGTTACAAATGTAAGATAAGTCTACTCACAAAACATAGTCTCCTTATTTCTTACTCCGTTGTTGATTACTCCACTGTTAACAAAGCATCCGGTGAGTCGCGCAGCTGATTGCGCAGTATAGAGTGCACAGCTCAGCTTGGTCACTGAACACTGACTATCTCAGCTAACTAAGCTCACAGTGTGATCTAGTCATTCGTCGAGTGAACACGTATTTACTGAGCAGTAAGCGATCAACAACAGAGAAAGAAAGGAGATTGTGGTTCGTGAGTAGACTTATCTTTCACTTGAAACGTAAGTAGAGTAGTTTTCCATAACGTTTACCTATATAATTTGATTATATAATATAATAAGCAATACAAGTAACACAATAATTTCACTTCACAATGTATGCATGAATTATTTCACGAAAAACCGGATATTTTAGTGTGTGAAATAGGATTTTGAAAATTTAGTATTTAGAATTTATTTATTATTTTTTCTAAGATACGTGAGGTCCAATTAGCTCTATCATCATTTTTAGAAAATACATGTTAATTTAATATGGATTTTTAAAAAATTCCAAAAAAGGATTAAAGGTCTGTTATTACCGTAATGGTACTTTTTTTGGCTATTCTGAAGATCAAAATAGGAATTTTTCAATGAAATTTAGTTTGGTTGATATGTCTACCACAAGCCTTCGTACACTGTAGTCACCTTGTTGAAAATTTAAAATACATCCAAGATTAGATACTTTACGGTAATGAGCGCTCAATTTAGCCAGCAGAACTCTACATTCACGATAACACTATGACTAGCCACATTCGAATTTCTAGTTGAATAAAATTGGTCGATATGCTTGTTTGCTCTACTGTACAAAATGGTACAATCCAAATATCAAAGAATGGACCATTTGGCCCTACTATAATACATTACGCCCCTAGGGCACAAAGTACAAACAATAGCGCCCGAAAGGCACGGTTGGTGTACGTTTGTGCCCGAGGTGCGTATAATGTTTTTCTTACCCAGGGCACAAAGTGCAATTTTTGACCCGTGGGCGTACTTTGGGCCCGCGAAATCACTTTCAGCCCTAGGGCAGAAAAGTACTTTGCGCCCGTGGGCGCAAAGTGATTTCAAGGACCCAAAGTGCCGCCCGAGGGCGCAAAGGGCTTGCCGCACTTTGTGCCCATAGTGAGAAAAATTATTTGTTTTGCGCAATTCAAAAGTGTCAAAACTAGCATTCCCGATTGAAACGCCTGGTACACTTTCATAGTAGTTTTCGTCACAAAAGTGCGGTCGCCTCCAGGGCGATTTTGCGGCCCGAAAAGGTCCGCAACGTATAGCCCTGGTTGGATCGCACTTGAGTGGCGGACACTGTTTTTCCTACCGAGGGTGTACCAGGGTTCCAAAAAGGCCCAAGGTAGGAACAAAATATTTTTTTATCGTCATAAACGATTTGAAAGGGTACTTAGAGGTTCAATGTATTGGAAAATACAGCTTAAAAAAAGTAATGTGTTACCATACACGCAGTATAAGCCGCTAAAAAAGATATTTTTAAATGTCTCGCATTACGGTAATGACATTTTAGCCTGTTTTTTCCATCTTACACTCACGCAAAATATTTTTTTGACTTGGTTTTAAAAAGAGTATCTAGAGAAAATTAGTTACACTGTTTAATAAAACCTTTGGCTCAAAATAATGAAATTCATTGTTTATAAACATAGGCTTCACGAAATATCGACGATTTTGTAAAATGACCCATATGCGACAGCCAGATATTTGATTTCATAACTATACTACTCTTGGATGGTGGAAAGGAGAGAGAGATCGAGGAGTAGTCCCACGTAGAGTTCAATCGCCTTCAGGGGTGACAAATTTTCCTCTGAAATACATGAGACTCGCAGCCTAACGTTTGAGATGTTTTCCTCCACCCAGACAGTGACGGTTTTCGCTGGAATAAGATCGATCCCCCTGTCGTCCTTCGTTCCTTTCCAACGCTTTTCTTCGTCGGTCGCAGCTTGTTAAAATTGCAATGCGACTGGTATGCACACGGCTATTCGGTACATTTTGCGGGGTTGGAAGACATTGATATTTTCTTACCTAGGGCAGAAAGGCTCTGCTGCACGGGCAGGAAAACATTTTCGGCCCCGGGGGCCGAAAATTTCTTTCTGCCCTAGGGCCGAAAGTAATTAGCGGGCCGAAAATGCGCCCACGGGCAGAAATTTGCACTTTCTGCCCTCGGTACAAAAAATGGTGTCCTCACCTCGGGCATAAATACACAACAACCGCGCCCGAAGGGCGCGGTAGACGTATTTTCTGCCCTAGGTAGGAAATGTACTATTTCCTCCAATTTATTGGGATCTTTTGATGCTGGTTAGTTTCATTATTCGTACGAAATCAGCAATTTCGTGAAACTCGCCAATTTCGGTAAAAGACTATGAAACAAAGCCATATGTATAAAGATGAAGATATCCAAAAGAGGCAAAAACATTAAGTGTGGAGAAATGGAACTGAGCGAGAAAAAGATCAAAATATGTAACCTCAATAGAAAAGAGTTGAAAACAAAGACAATAATTTACAAAATTAAAAACTGAGGTATGATATCTAGAGACATAGTCAGAAAAGAAAATACAAAAATTTCAAAGTTAGGACAGTACGAAAATAAAGAATAGATATACAGAGTTTTAGAAATTGATACTGAAACAGAGACAAATACATATACTGTAAGATACGTATGGAGTCTATGCTAAAATACATGGTGATAAAAACATGATTCTAACGACTTAGAATCAACGCCATAAAGATAGTTAATCGTAGAATAAGATACATACGTAGGTAGAGACACAGAAAAATAATATCTTTGATATGAAACGATACTAGAATTAGTGTCTTTGAGGATAAAGACTTAACAGCAAAAGGTAAAATGATATAGACTCAGAAACCACTGCATGGATACATGTATAGTGACAGATGAAAGTATCTGAATAGAGAAGTGTATCTAATAACCACAACAACAAAAAAAGCAGCAGAGACTCGAAAATACATAAAACTAAACAAAAAAATTTGATCATGGAAAGTGAGACAAAGTAAATAGTGACAATTAAATAAACAGAAGATAGAGAGACATTGATAGAGGCATAAAAGTAGACACTAATCTAAAAACAGGGAATGTGAGAAAAAGGCCCTCACATAATCACACTAAGATCAACAATATCATATACAACGCGAAAGTAAATCAAATAAAAAGTAAGAGAAAAAGGTACGAGATTAAAGACTCAGATATAATAGCAAGATCAGAAGATAAAGACATACAAGCCAAGATAGAGATATCCAGAGTAGTAAAGACGGAAGCTTGCATACGGAATAAGTAACGAATACAAATATCAGTCGGTAAAGACACAAAAATTACTCATAAATACAGAAACTGATAACAAAAGTAAGGACGAAAAAAATCAATAGTAGAGACGTAGAAACAGAAACGTGAACAGAAGCATAGATAACAGAATCACTTTACAATAAAGATGAATATATAAAGACAGATATATATTCCAACTCGAAGAGAACTCAAACTTCTAATTTCTACAGAAAACGGAAAAATACTTCCCTTATTTCAAGCAAGTAGATAATGATACTTTATGATTAATGCCTTCATATACATTACAATCAAATAGTACAAAAATCAATGTCCAAGCTTATCTCGTAAAATTTAAAGTGACTACCTCACGAAGGAGCTTCCTCGCAGAATAATATTAATATGAATAAATGTCCTCCACTACTCCTTAGCCGTCGCGTCTCCCCTACTCTGCTCAAGCGAAACGCATTCTCGGAATTCTCCCACCCCCTTTCCTCCTTCTCTCTACACGGAGAGAAAATTCTACCGATTTTTACATGACAACTCGTCCAAGAAATATACTTGTACCGTTGCACTGAATAAGTTGGAGTCGCCACCGGAAT
>JAPYYV010015897.1:0-12941 GCA_030522625.1 Copidosoma aretas
AATTACACGATTTTTTGACGTTAAAGTGACTTTTAAACAATGTTCTGTTCATTTATTTTTGGAGGTATCGCAGAGGTACATTCCTTACTACTAAATACATCTCTTTTTACCTATGGCTAACTGAAACGAATTAGTTACATCCTTTTTTCTGAGTCTACAGGTCTAGCACTCCTGTGAAGCAGACGTGCCTAAAAATGAAGCACGCAGAGTTGAGTTCAGCAAAATTAGGGTATTATAGTACACGCCTGTACGAACCTTAATCTGCAGAGAAACTGGACTGAGGCGAAAAATTCTCGTTTCTTTCCCTTGGTTACTAGGCTACTAGTACCGTATCAAATTGGGGGCACACAGTGGGAAAAAAGCACTTTTTTGTTCAAAATTATCCAGAGCCCACAATTTTTGACCCATTACGAAAATTCTTACTTATTTACAAGGTAAAATGATTTTTAAGACATCTGTCAAGGCTTACGTTTGATTTTCGTCTTTGAACCCATTTGACCTAACCTCTAATGTTGAAAATGAGCAAAACCCGCTAAATTACACATTAATATCAATAGATAAGTCTCCATTCACTGGATGAAATTCAGCAATAATAATTTTATAATACATTTTAAGATAGATTATGACAAATGCGTCATCATAACAGTAGAATTCAAGATGACGGACCGAAATCTGATAAAGTGCCTGAATCTCGATAAAAATTCATAGTCAGGAGTTCTTTAGAGTCGCTGATTACGAATCGGGGATCACGATTTACAAATTCAAGATATGGGATCCAAGATCTTGACAAAACTTATATTTGGGGGTTATTCAGATTACTGATTACTAATCCGTGGTCACAATTTTAATTTTTAATATGGCTGATGCAATATGGCAATATTTAACAGATGCCTTGTATGTCAATATTAACCGACATAACCTCAAAATAAATGAAAACGAAACGATTTTTTTTGTTGTAGCTAGGCAACAGCGAAAAATTTTCCATTATTAGTCTCGTAAGTCGTATAATAACATAAGAGGATGTAATTTTGTACAAATTGTACAAGTTACAAAGTGAACCTAACTGGAAATGATCCATAATTTTTTTTTGTTCATGAAATTACGTATGATTTTAAGTTTAAAATTGATTGTGACCACTGCTTGAAATATTATGAAATAGTATAAAATAGATCATAATACTGATGTATCCCTGAATATATAGTTTTATTCTTACTACATTATAATAGTTAGATAATTGCGGGAAGAATGCAGATCAAGGGTTGGTCTCGATCAATTTCAAATTTTTTTCCATGTATTAATTCACGAATTAGAAAAAAAATTCTGGATCCTTTCAGGTTAGGTTAACTTTCAAACTCTTACGATTTATACAAAATTATATCGTTTCATGTTATACGACTTATAAGAGTAAAAATGGATAAAATTTGAATGTTGCTTAGCTGAAATAAAGAAAATTGTTTCGCTTTCATTTATATTGAGGTTATATCGATTAATATTGACATACAGTGCGTCTGTTGAAGATTGTTATATTGCATCAGCCATATTAAAAGTTCAAATTGTGACCATGGATTAGTAATCAGTTATCTGAATAACCCTCAAGTATAAGTTTTGTCAAGATCTTGGTACTTAATCATATTTCGGTCTGCCATATTATATCCGCCCTCTTAAATTTGCAAATTTTAATTCCGGATTCGTAATCAGCGACATCAAAAACTCTCGAGTAAGAATTTTCGTCAAGATTTGGGCACTTTATCAGTTTTCGGTCCGCCATATCGGATCCCCCATCTTGAATTTGCAAATCGTGATCCCCGATTTGTAATCAGCAACTCTTAAGAACTCCTGGCTATGAATTTTTATCGAGATTCAGGCACTTTATCAGATTTCGGTCCGCCATATTAGATTCGCCATCTTGAATTCCACTGTTATGATGATGCATTAGTCATTATCTATCTAAAAATGTTGTATTATAAAATTATTATTGCACAATTTCATCTAGTAAAAGGAGACTTATCTATCGATATTAATGTGTGATTTCGCAGATTTTGCTCATTCTTAACATTAGAGGTTAGGTCAAATGA
The DNA here is from genome assembly GCA_030522625.1 of Copidosoma aretas. Taxonomy (NCBI): domain Eukaryota; kingdom Metazoa; phylum Arthropoda; class Insecta; order Hymenoptera; family Encyrtidae; genus Copidosoma; species Copidosoma aretas. Next base: position 2,076 of record JAPYYV010015897.1, read on the forward strand.
ATTCAAAGACGAAGATCAAAAATCTGCCTTGACAGATGTCTTAAAAAAAATTTTACCTTGAAAATAAAATAAAATTATCTAAATCGGTAAAAATCGCAATCTCTACATAATTTTGAACAGAAAAGTGCTTTTTTCCCGCTGTGGGGCGTATAACTGCGAACTGCACTGTTGTGTTCAACTCGCTAGTACTCACATATTGGTTAACAAATCATCACCAAAAAATTATTATTTATTTATGGAGTTGTGAGGTTTCCATCAGTTATTGTCGAAATTTGATAACTATCTCTGCTGTTTTAGAAAAAATTATAACCTACGTATCACTACCTGTTATTCATTGAAATTAATAAAATACAATGTAACACAGCGAAGCAACCTCAATTTAACTATAACTATAAAAAACTACGAACAATAGCTGACACAATTAATTAGAATATGATATTGTCAATACCAGAACCTAATGAAGCCATAAATGCCTAAGTGGAGAGTGTACAAAACTGCGTATAAAAAGTTCAATACAAAAGAAAGACTAGGGGTAAAAAAATAGCTCCGTACCTAGAAAGCAATGGATCACTAAAGAAATAATAACTTCTTGCAATAATAAAGAAAAGTTTTCTAACAATTTGGAAAACGATAGAGATGATTTATCACTGAAGACTGAGTACAAAAAGTAGAGTAAAATATTATATAAAGTTATGAAAGAGGCTTAATAATAAATTCAAAGGTTAGTAGAAAAACAAACTAAAAATATAAAATGATAGGTGATATATACGACGAACATAATAAACTGCTTAATTTCAACATACAGAAAGCAAATAATTTTAATAGATACTTCCACACAGTTGGTAAAAATTTATCCCCACTCATCTCAAAACCTCGAAATCAGCAAAGACGTCTTCCACCTATAAATATGAATTCAATTTTCTAACAGCCAACTAATAACATTGAAATACACGATAACATACAAAAACTAAAGAATAAAAAAGGCGGAACCGATGATCTTTCAAAGAAGCTGTTATAATCCCTGTATAAAAGGCTGGTAGTAAAAAGGATGTCACTAGCTATAGACCAATAAGCATTACATCAAATACAGCCAAATCATTTGAAAGAATGTTACATAATAGACTAGTTACCTTCTTATCTAAGTATAAAATAATAGCAGACAACCAATTTGGATTCACAAAGAACAAAGGTACTAAGGATTCACTTAATCATGTGACTAAAATAATTTATGAAAAACTAGACCAAAGCAAACCGATAGCAATTGCTTTTATTGACCTAGCGAAAGCCTTAGACACCATAAATCATAAGATACTACTTGAAAAATTATACCAATACGGTATTTGAGGTAATGCGCTCAGTCTTATCGAAAACTATCTAAACAACAGAGTACAGAGAGTTAAAATTGGCAATACAACTAGCAAAAAATGTATATATACTATTGGCGTTCCACAAGGGACAATCCTTGGCCCACTGTTGTTTGTTTTGTACATAAATGATCTAGTATCATACAGGTCTTAGGGCTCTGCAATGTCGTATACAGATGATACATGATCCTACCTATGAATGTTGGTTAGCATCGATTTATTCGTTCTGTGATTGGTTGATTGAGTAGACTGAGTAATGTATACGACTGGCTGCGGTGAGTTGAGAGCGGCAAATTCAAACATCAAATTAACATCAAATTTTAAAAAATCAAAATTTCATTGAATTTTATCCTACCTATGAATTTTGGTTGTCATCGATTTATTCTTTTTGTGATTGGTTGATTGGGTAGACTGAGTAATGCATACGATTGGCTGCGTCGAGTTAAAAGCGGCAAATTCAAACATCAAATTTGAAAAAATCAAAATTTAATTGAATTTTAAGTTTTAAAAATTAATTTTATGTTCCAAATCGTACCTATGAATTTTGGTTGTCATCGATTTATTTTTTCTGTGATTGGTTGATTGAGTAGACTAAGTAATGCATGTGATTGGCTGCGGTGAATTAAGAGCGGTAAATTCAAACATCAAATTTGAAAAAATCAAAATTAAATTGTATTTTAAGTTTTAAAAATCAATTTTATGTTCCAAAGGAATATTTTATACAGTTAAGTACAATTAATACATATTTTTCAAATAATGAAAATTGATGGTCATCGATTTATTCGTTCTGTTACTACCTATAAATTTTGGTTATCATCGATTTAATCGCTCTGTGATTCGCCGATATCGGTCAAGGGCGCGTAAATTTGAAAATGAGATTTAAAAAAAAATAGCTTACATCTTTGCGTGGAATATAAATCGTATTAATGTATTTAATTTATGTCCTACAAAATCGAGAAATTAAATATTTTCTATTAGCTGTGAGGGGTTAGCGCGCGAAGCGCGCAGGGGCGGAGCCCCTAGTACATCCATTATTTCAGCAGACGACACTTGGACGTCAGTAGAAAACCAAATGAATTCATATCTTGATCTGGCATCAAACTGGCTTTTATTAAATGAATTATCACTTAATACAACAAAGACAGCGTACATGACTTTTCGAAATTATTGTGATAGTGTACCATTGACTATAGATATAATAATTAACAACACTAGTTTAAAGAGAGTAGAATATTCCAAACATTTGGGCTTAATTTCTTATTAAAATCTCAAATGGGACAAAAACATAGAACATATAATAAAAAAAAACCAAATACTTGATTTGTATAATTTAATACCTCATTTCATAAAATCTCTAAATACATGGGTTCAAAACTCTAAAAATAATGTATTATGCCTTTTATCGCAGTATATTTGATTACGGAATTGTGGCATGAGGTGGTGCTTACAATAATACAGTAGACACATTAAAAAGGTTCCAAAAAAGAATTTTAAAAATTATCAGCAAAAATAAGTTTATACCGGGAAATCCTTTCAGTAGTAAGCAAAGTCTTGCCTTTGAATCCCTACACTGAAAAATGTGGGAGCGAGTAGTCTACCCGAGAGAGAGAGCGCTTCTCTCCTACAGCAACTGTCAGCAGCGCACAGCCTATGCGAGGAAAGCCACTCTCTCACGGCAGGCAGGCAGCCCGCCCGCCGTGGCAAGCCATACGTATATGTGGAGACTCCAGATTGCCACGGCAGGCGGGCTGCGTGCTCCCACTTTTTTCAGTGTACATTAACACTACACTGAATTAAGCACAAAATATTCAAATTCTAATAGTAATACTCGCAAAAAAAGTTTCAATTACCAATAATTTACAAAACTGTTAGTAATGAAAACTGCTATATTACAACAATAAAGCTTTTCAATGAATTGCCGACAGATATGATATTGCTTGGTATTTCAAAAACCAAAACCAAAATTTAACTGAAAAGATGGATAAAAACTGAAATTAATTTATAAATCTTTAGTTTTATGTTATATTTCTTGGTTTTTATATAATATTTCATAGAATGTATATACTTACCAATTAAAAATACGAAAAAATTCACCTTTTTATTAATCAAATTTTCTCATAATCATATCCTACATAAAAATTTATTTAGAAATTACAAAATGTTTTGGCATAGTATTGTTTTATTGCCTCTTCAAAACATCTGTACATAATTTTAGGTTAGAAGATTGAAGTGAAAAGATTGTGGGAACAATTTAGTAAAATTTTGTGGTTTCACCACTCATCTCTTGGCTGTTATTTGTTTACTTTTCCTTTCATAACTCTTGGAATCGGATGGTCTTCTTGGGGCGCTAAGATACTAATAAATTCAAAAGTTTACGAGCTTTTGTTTGGTTACTCGCTTGTTAAGGTCTTATAATTTATTTTGCAGCTGTCTCAAATATACAGTAAGTATATTTCAGTTTAAGGTCAACAGCCATGTTAATGTATTCTGCTATTTGAAGTAAATTTTCAAATCTCTTTTTTGAGATAGTTACGATATAAAAAATAAGACCTCAACAAACGAGTGGCCAAACTAAAGGTTTTTAACTCTTGAATAGATTAGTATCTTAGGGCTCCTAGAAGACCAGACGATTTCAAAAGTTATGAGAGAAAATGTAAATAAATAACAGCCAAGGGACGATTGGCGAATTGACAAAATGTCACTAAATTGTTCCCAGAATTTTTTCTATTCATTATTTCGACTTTAAATTGTGTATGTATGTTTTTAAGAGATAATAGAATAATACTATGCTAAAAAATTTCGTAATTTCTGAAATTTATAGCAGACTTTTGTCGACTAAAGCAATCGCGCTTTGTACATTTGTGCATTATAATTTTTTCTGAAACCACGGAGACAGTTATCGAATTTTGACAAAAACTACTAGAAACCTCATAACTCCATGAATAACGAATGATTTCTTGGTGATGATTTGTCAACAATTATGTGAGCAGTAGCGAATTAAACACAACAGTGCAGTTTACAGCTATATACCCACAAGTTGATACTGTAACACTCGCTTTATCCTCCTTAAGGACTAGTTGCGCTGAGTTCGTAGTGTACACATTTTTTTTAATATACGCGCTCTTCCCTCTTTTATAACATTTGTGCAAAATTGCAAAATCATTTAGTAGTATGTATAAAATAATAATTGATTAGCACAAGTTAACATTGAAGAATTCAATTGCTTGAAAATTATGTAGCAGTATATATGCCCTTTTTCGAATAGAGTATGTATGAAGGTATACATGGTAGGTGTATGTATTAAGTTATGCAAGGTATAGATGTTAGGAGCATACCCTGAAAACGGCCTACGGTGGAAATAAACGTCCATATCGAGGTATGGACATTGTGATTTTGCCGTACCTAGGTATGGACGTTTTGACAACGTCCATATCTAGATGTGGCCAATTTTAGACGACCATATCTAGGTAAGTCATTTTTTATATTGCCATGCCCCGTTCTAGAGTGAAAGAAATTTTTTTAAAAGCAATAACGTAAAATATGCTATGTATGTGCGTGCATTGTCACTTCATAAAAACATAACAATCGTTACGCGTCAAGAATACATTTAAAAAAAATTGAGTTAATATCACTTATTTTTACACGCCGTATTCGGATGACATTTTGAGTTACATTTTGTATTAATACAATAACGTTTATAAGAGCAGCTAATAAACCCTTGTTTGGATTCTGAATGTATAGCTGAGGCTGTTCTTAAAGATAGAGAACTACTTGGTACATCGTGAATGAACAATAAATTAGAATCAGCTTCAGTAAATTCATTGCGAGCATTAAGTCCATCCAGTTTACCACTTTATTTTTCTAATGAATGCAATCCATCAGCATTAACATCAAGCAATTAACATATCGCGTACATCGTGATTAGACCTTTCCACTGATCCTTGAGACTGAGAGTGACGAGGTTTGTGATTTTTCGATCTAATTGAGCTTGTTTAGCTTCCGTCAGAGTAGGCAAATAGTCATCACTGTTGAAATAATATCCGACACTTTTATTATTTTGAACTATAAGATTCAAATTTTCTTCAAATAATTATTTTTTATAATTTTTACATACATATAGAGTAATAGTAACAAACACACTATAATTCAAACTCACTCTACTGAGTTTCGACGATGTATGAAGCGAAAGCAGAAAAATAAACATGTGTACATGATACTATACATTTGGTTTGGGAGGGGCAATCAAAATAAAGACACGTAAGCATTTTATGTGATATCTTTACACATTTCTAGAGCGGGGTATGGCAATATCAAAAATGACCTACCTAGATATGGTCGTCAAAAATTGGCCACATCTAGATATGGACGTTTTCAAAACGCCCATACCTAGGTACGGCAAAATTATAATGTCCATACCTAGATATGGACGTTTATTTCGGCTATAGGCCGATTTCGGCGTATGCTCCTAACAAACATTAAAATTATTGTCAAGGATGTCGATGGCTAAGGCGTTACTGCGTCCGATCTATATTACTAGATTTTTTTTGTTAGTATTCTTGGGCAACTATAGGTTTTAATGTTAATATGTAAGTTGTTCTATTACTGTTAATAATTTTGTCATTATTATTATTATTGTCATTGTTGTTGTAAGACTGTACTGCGTTCAAAAAATTAATTGCTCGTTCATGGTTCGTTGCTGCCGAGCTGTTGGCCTCTGTTAAATGGCCATACGCTTCTGGGTCATATTGCCGGGTTACTGTGCAGGTGTTAGTAGTCCCTGCATCTGGATGACAATCGGTCTTAGCGCGATGTTATTGTCGGCCGTTATTTCGTTGGAGGTTCGACTATTTCTACGCCGACCGTTACCTATGAACAATCTATAACAGATTAATAAGAGGGGCCCCCCATGCGAAGAGGCACTTCCATATTTTCTAGTAAGGAGAAAGAGAAGGCGCGTAATATAGCTACAGTATTTCGCACCCAGCATGCTGGTATTGTAACAATATGTACGTTGTTTTTGTTAATTATTCTGTTTTCTACGCAATTTTATTTCGCATTCACTCTAACACATGGTATGGACATGGTTCTTTTTTTTTAAAAAAAAGAGGAAGAAAATAAATTTGTATGAATCTGCGTGGGTTTTGGAACATGTATTTTTTTGGAGGAGTAGGCGAGTTGTATTTTTTTGGCGTTTGCCGAGGTTTAATATCATTTTAAGAAAATCTGTGTTCGACTCTTTTCTTCTGCAAGACGGATGCTCTTGTTCGAAGGCATTTTCAGGTAAAGTCATCGTTTGGCGGGTTGTTATAGGTTTTTATCTTTTTATCGCTGCACATGTTTCTTGCCAAGATGACTCCGTTATTCCGTAACGATAGAGTCTGCTGCTGTGGTAGTGAAGCTGTTCGATTATTTTTGGCCGTGTGTCGATTGATGGTTGCCGTAGGCCTTTCATGATTGTACACAGTCACATCTGTTAAGAACGTTGAAACTGCTTTTATGAGACCAACTATTACTTTCAGCATCAGTTTTTTTCTTTCTTTTTGTGTGCATACACGACTGATGTGTACATCGTTTTTTTCACACATTTTGTTTGTTCTTAGTCTCGCTTAACGTCCGGACCCGCCTGCTTTAACTTTGAGATTGTTATTTTTTCAGAACATCCAGTGATTAGTTTCTGTCGATAACTACTTAATCTGGTTCTAATAAACTGACGTCTGATTATACTATTTCCTTTACAAGCAAAAAGATTGTTGGTTTTCTAGGTTAAACGATATTGGACCTCGTTTTTTCCTTGATCTTTTTTTGTTGAGGGTGAACATAACAGGAATTGTTCGTAAGGTAGGTAATTAAGGGACTTTAACTGAGTGCCTGGTTGATGAAAATAATTGATATGTGGTAATATCGTCAATAACCAATGTAACGAATTTTAATCAAAGTAATTAATGATCTTTTGCAATCTAAATTTTCGCATTTGACACTTCCTTTGAAAGCCACTACTCACATTTGTTTCGAGTAAGCATTAAGGACGTTTATGCTACTCAGTGGTACTCAACCAATTCAGTATATTAGATAATCATTGATATTTCAAATAATGGTTGGTAATTATCGTCAGTTGACACTTAAAAAACCTTAACAGCCTTAAGATTAGAAAACTGACAAAAAAAATTAATAATTTTAGCATAATGCGAAAAGTGGAGTAAAACTTAATAACAATATAGATATACTAAAAGCAGAGCAAATGTTTTTTATATCGAGATATCTTTAAAACGACACGGGCCATATTTCTAATCTTTTAGGAGATTAATCATAGTTACACTACTTATATTGTACTCGTTATTTATAATAATTGTAAATACCGTTTTTTTTATCGATTGAAACCTTACTCGTTGGGAACTCAGGAGTTGGATTCACGTAATAAAGGAGTCAACTTTGAAGCTTTATACCTTGAAATCAGTACAGCTGAGATCACTGAAAATTAAATATAACATACATTGATACCTAAAGAACGTATCTTCAAAATTTCAAGACAATCGTAAATAAAGTGATTTTGGCATAAACGTCCTTAAGACACACCTTATATAATTTGGTGTTTGTCATCTTTTATGAATCATATTTTATCATTTTTTTTCTCCTTTTTTTTTAACAACACTTTTATTTATGATAACGATTGAAATTTTGCGTGTGTGTAAGTTACATGCTGCTACTATGTTTTTTAATGCCACTACGGTTACTGCAGTAATATGTATTTTTTGAATAATTTTTTTTTTTTTATTGCGGCACTGTCACTAGATTTTGTTTTTGCGTTTTATCATTGTGTCTTTTGACATTACTTTTTTTTTATTTAATGCTCTGAATCTTTGCTATTATTTTATGCAAGAGATGATCATGTAAACCAAGAAAATCATTTAAGGGTTGCCAATCATAAACTCATTGATCGTTCAATAAATCAATTGTCCCGCATGTGGGGTGTACAACCATTGTGTTGTGTTAAAAAAATATCATCAACTTTCTCTTTCGCCTTTTATTTTCGCGATGCGCTGGAATAAGAATGAAATTAATTTTGAGCATCTTAGGTACATACTTTTCTTTTTCTTTATTATTGTTATGGATTTGTTATTATTTTCTAAATATTGTAATTTTTTCACTTTCTTTCATTTACTTATTTATTTACTGTATACATTACAAATATCAATTATGCTAAATATAATTTTTGTCGTGCATCTGAGGGCCACGTGGAAGAGGAAACAATATTATTAAACAAAATAAAGAGAAGATTATTTCATAAGTATAAATGCAAGGGCGCACGCGGGTATGAGTTGGTTTTATTGGCTTTGTCTGGCTATGCTTTCTACCCTTTCTCTGCCATTATCATTCCCCATTTACCTTCGTGTAGGGGTGGGGCATTTAGTGTGCATGCATTCTCAATATTGTCAACGTGTGAGATACGTACAGCTTCGCGTCTCTGCAGTTTTACGGTATGGGTTTTATAGGCGATCTTCGTGATTTCGTAGGGCCCCTGATATTAAGCGTGGTACTTTACTTCCGATTGTTCTTTTAAAATATGTATTATCTCAGCTTCCATGAAAAATTATGTGTTTGGTTTTCTGTCGTAGTAGTATTTTGATCGGTATATATTTTGTACTTGGGTCATTACTGCTAGCGTTCTTAGCTGCGTAAGTATTTCTGTGATTCGTGTCAATAGTTATGTGTAGGTTTGCCCGCTTTCTGGCTGTTTAAAGCTTGATGGAAGTTTTGCGCGCTGGCCGAGTACGAATTCGTATTGCGAGTAGCCTGTGCTCTAATGTTCCGAGGTATTGTATGCAAGCATACACAGTGGTAATATCTAGTCCCATTTTTCGGCATTATCGAGGTATGGCACAAAATATTCTGCTAAGACATGATGCATGCGCTCCACTACACCATTACCTTAGGGGTGGTACTGTGCTCCCCATTTTGCCAATTTTTTATAATCTAGCGAATTATCCCATGGTTTAGTTCATGAAATGGGTTCCACAATCCGATAATAATTTCTCAGTTGCATCGAAATATGCTATAAATTTATCAGTTAGCGCCCTCACTATCTCATTGGCTGTCGCTCTCTGTACATGTGCCAAGACGATATATTTTGTTAGCCAGTCTTGCACACTCTAAAGCCTAAAGTGTAAAAATCAGAGGTAGAAAGTGTTAATCCATTGATTTACACCTTTTAAAATAGCTAAATATTATTTTTACACTTTTCAAAGGGGGATTTTTAAATTTCACTATTTTCAAAGTAGTAGTTTCAAAAAATTACTACTTTCAAAAGTGTAAAAATAAAATTGATATTTTTGAAAAGAGGAATATTGGAAAATAACACTTTTCAAAAGTGTACTTTTAAATTTCAACTTTTCAAACGTGTGAAAATGAAATTAACTCTTTTCAAATATGCATGTCATTTAAAAAATTAGTGATAATCTAGTAAAACATAAAAATAGTTTAACTTTGCCATCTTTTTGTATAAGAATATTTATGATTAATTGAGTGATCATTTAAAATTGTATAAGTTTCAATTTAAAATTATATTACGCTTAGAACAAACAAAAAAATAATCATAACGTGCATCCTAAAAAAAAGGTAGAACATAAACGAAATTCGAAACAATGATTATTGCATGATCGTTAGATCCATAAAATTGGACCTTATATACAAAGCGTAAAGTAGAATAACAAAAGTGAATTCCGTTATCACCTAACACGACAATAAACAAGAAACATTAACTCCCAGCTCCGACCCAAACCATTTCCTGTTCACCCTCTTGAAAATGGCAAACAGAAATAACCTGGCGACTTACAAGTGAATTCGAGACATCATCTAATATATATATATATATACATCCTGGATACTCAAAAACCCCGCAAGCAACTGCGTTAGGACAAAAGTGAAATTGTAGCTCAAACAAAAAAAAAAGAACTTGAACCGACCATACCTAGTAAATACGTAATACAAATGGTCGAGTCAGCACAAAGAGCAAGATTCAACCCCACAGAAAAAAAACACGTGTGGGACTCGGAGTCCCCCGGTAAGAACGAAGTTCTCGCATATAGATAGAAATCACATGTATACTATAAAATCATGTATGAAAGGCTATGATTATTGAGTATAACATATGTTATTTAGTTAATGAAAAAGAGGAATCAATAATGAAATACCTCAGAAGAAATTCGTTAATGTATTAATCCAAACGTTATGAAAAAAAGAAAAAGTTAGAATTGGATATACAAATATAATCATCCAATTCTATCATGGAAATTATTGGCTTATGATAACTAAAGTATGATGCATAAGATCTTGATTCTATTTTTTGTAAATATCTAGAGAAAACAGCATCAATGGTAGTGCCATACTTTGTTGTCGATTCTAAAGAATTATTACTAATGGTCAAATCAAAACGTTCCAAAAGAAATCTTGTAAGTGGTTCTGACGTTTCACTTGCAAAATTGATGTTGAAGTCACCAGCCAAAAT
>JAPYYV010015899.1:0-15843 GCA_030522625.1 Copidosoma aretas
GGGGGCTGAGGGAATCAGAGTCCTTACAACTATATATATATATATAGTAAGATATATATGTATATACATATATATAATTTCTCATATGATAATTATCTGTGATATATAACAATACTAAATACATATCTTCTAATAATATAAACAATAATTGATATAGTTTACTGTCTAAAAACATACTTGATTTGCACAAAATTCTATCATTTCTAATAAATATTTATTTCATTTAAGACGTCTATTTTTTACGATAAACTACTAAAAACTGCACCTTGATAAACATTTATTCAAATAAATTATATCAGTTTTAAGTTTAATAAATATTCATAAGAAAAAAACATTAATCATTATCAGGTAAATGAACATTCATCCAAACAAATAAGATTTTGATAAACGTTTTAAAATTATTTATTCAATTATAATAAGTATGCTGCTCCGTTTATGTTTATTATGAAGTATCTAGAATTAAATAAATATTTATTTGATGTATAAAAAAACTTTTAACGCAATAGTAATTATTTTGTTATTGCAACAACATTTACTTCTTGACTTGAATAAACATCTACTTCAAATAACAAAGCTTTTATTGGTTCCAATAAATCAATTTATGTCATTTAAAGAAAAAATATTTGAATTAACGAATTAATTTTCGCATTGTAAATGAACATTTGTTCTACTGAAATGAATATTTTATCTCATCTAATATATATGATATCATTAAATAGATATATTTATAAATATTAGATAAATGTTTAATGATTCTACGGATGCGTAATAGTTGATCTACTATAATATTTATTTAGTGCAAGGAGAATTGTATTTGTTGCAGATGAATCTGTTTATTAAATCTAAAAACAAATTTCTTAGTTTGTATTCTTATAAATAATTAATTTGATTCAAAGAAATTGGAAGAAAAAAAAAAGGAGAGCAAAAGAGAGAGAAAGAGACAGAACAATAATGCGAGAGAGAAAGAGTGTTTAAGAGAGAGAGAGAGAGAGAGAGGAAAAAAAGACATAAATAGCAAAAAAATGAAAAAATTGAGGAAGGGACACTGACTCAGAGACGCACATAGATACTTGGTGCTTGTATACAACGCTATTTTCATAATAATAAATTATACAAGAGCGTTATGAAAAAATATGATTCGAATGGAAAAATACAAAATTTTCTCTTATATTAATCGACCAATCAGTGAAAAATTTATTCGTATATTAAAAACAAGAAAGTAAGAAATTTTTAAATATTTTTCATCTACAAGTGTTTAATATGTACGTGAAAATATGCAGCTGTTTATTTGCAATTATATATTTTTATAATACGTATATAAATAACAATGTGTATACTCTAAAGAGAAAAAGATCTTGTTATACTATTACTTTAGGAAGAAAATAAGCCCAAACACAAATAAGTTGAGTGAAAATTTGCTGGAAGATCAAGTTTCTATAATTTTTGGGCATTATTATACTTACGTATACATGCACAAATGTAATTATATGTACGTATGTATATGTATATATTTGCAGCGGTAATACACTAACAGCACAAGGAACTCTACACGTAGAGCTCAGTGATGCTATGTAAGAAAATTTGTTTTTTTGATGGTATACCTGTGTCTAAATGTATATCGGTTTTTGTATTCATACACACACGCACATGTATATGTATATTCAAACATAGTATTACGCACAAAGGCTAGTTAAATCAACAAATGTTACCTGCACGTGTATTTTGACCATTTTTCACCGACGGAAGGTTGCGAAAAATTATGTATGTAGATAATAAATCAAAACATTTAATTGGATACATACACACATTTTTTCATAGATATACATACATATATGTCTTTAAACTTTTAGAATAATTGAAAACTGATCTTTTGAACGATATAAAGTACACAATACACTATGATAATGATTTGTTTACTAACCACTTTATATTAACTGATACAAAAGAAGCATATTATTAGAATTTGCTATATATATACGTCATATACATACGTAATAATATCATTTGGTACACTTTAAAGGGTAACGGATCCTGGTAGCTTATTATCTTACAAACAAAATAAGCCAAAATACTAAAAGATTAGGTAAGGATTCGTGGAAAGCACGAACTATGATAATTATTTGGGCTTCTGGCCCACTGTGCTATCATCAAAAGTCTGAAATTTTTTTTGGAACGCGAAATTCTTGATTCCGGAAATAAATTGATACGTAAAAAAAAAAAAAAAAAAAAAAATTTTTTTATCATTTTTTTTTTTGTATACAATAAAAATTTTTATAACAATTTTTATTTTTTTACAATTTTAAAGATAGTTAAACACCTGATTTGCAAGTTATAAGTTTTGAAATCATTTGTACAAAATGTGGACACTTTCTTTTTTTATTTTAATTTTTTTTGCTTATTATATGCTTCATCAAATGATTTCTAATTTATGATGATCTGAGGTAAAATTTTGGCGTTAGAGGGCGATAAATGTTGAGAAATATAGTTTCAACGTTATATCTTGTTCCACATTAAGAAAAACTATGTTTAAAAATTGGTTTTCCATATAAAATAAGGCGCGTAATACGATCTTAGTGTCAAATTTAGTACATTCAAAATGGTGTATCCAATATGGCGGCCAATATTTTTGAAATTATTGAATCTTGCAAATAAAAACATATAACGATAATCTGCGTAATACTTTGAATCGAAAATTTCGCCTGCAAAATTTTTTTAAATCACATCATTTTCGAGAGAAAAACCCGGTATAATTTGGAGCCTTTGACTCGACAGATTTCGATACTGATAGCTAATATGATTAAGAATTTTTATGCAGTATAATGTGTAGAAGCCGCTTAGTTGCAAGGGCCACTGATCACAAATCTAGCGTCGGGTTGATAAAATTTATAGTCTCAGATCTAATATGGTAGCTAGCATTCATGAAATAGACGAATTATCCGAATAAAAAAAGTAAGTTGTAATCTTAATTGAATTATTAGTCATATTTTGAAAAGAGCTAGTGCACACTTGTCTTTTTCTTTGTGATTACTTTATGTTCTGTGGCTCCTGATTAATTGCTTTTTAATATGGTTTGTCGCTTGTTCACCAGCTCTCCTCGATCGAATAGACTAGTGAACTTCAAAGGAGTAAGTAAAAAAAGCTTATAGACTTGTATATCTATACATATTCTGTAGCCATAAATGTCGCACGCAGACCTGTGTTAAACTTATAGAATGAGGTAACCAGTCAGCAGCCGTTTCATGATTGTCCGCTTACGTCCTAGAAGCTAGTAAATTTCTAGTGAGAAAGAACAAGACGCGCGACAGCATACCAGTGTTGGGAAGATCTACAGTATGTTGTACAGAAGTTTACAGGGTATGCTAGTAAAAATCTACTTATTTGCCCAACAGTGCAGCCCACCTTATATGTTTTTCCGCCATGGCTACGTCTATGTGCTAGGATGTACCGCAACTGTATAAACATGGCCCTGGAGTACCGTCCCACAAAACACTATGATGACCGATATCCGAGAGACACCGTATAGATAAGAAAATCATAACACACGTCCATTGCCTCGATGTCATTTCGACAACTGATATCGTTCTGAAAATTGATAAATATAAGACGTGCTGGCGCTAGACATGTGTTAACATTGTTCCTTTTATACGGTATTAATTATCTCCTTGTCTTGTAGGGAACCTTTTATTCACATTCTGCTTCCTGAGGTTCGATCGCTCCCTTCGACATCGCGATCGAGTCCGAGTTTTGACTGTCACTTTTTGTGTACGGTAAGAGTATGATACATTTTCGTCACTTTTTCGTTCACATCGTTGGTAATGTGAGAGTCAAAAATTGAAAATTGATCTCAATATTGTAATGTACTGTGCGGTTGTAATTATTAGGAGGCTGCTATTTTTTCCTCAATAAAATTAAAAAAATATACTGATCAAGAAACGCTAGAATTTATTTACCTCTACATTTCTACAATTACCTACATACAATAACATATAATACCTATTATTATCGAAATCTGTCTAGTCAAATACTTCTAAATATTAACGGATATATTTCTCGAATATCAAGTAATTCGCAAAAATTTTGCAAGGTATATTTTCAATTAAAAATTTTACGTAGATTATAGTTGTATTTTTAATTGGCCAAATTCGTTCAGTTTAAAAATATTAGCCGCCATCTTGGATTTGCCATTTTGAACTTTATCAACCCGACACAAGATTTATAATCAGTGACCCTAACAGATGAGGGGCACATATATAATAAACTGTAGGACAATTAACAATTATATTAGCTATTATCATCGAAATCTGTCATGTCATCATATTTGTTAGCTCGCAAAATTCGATTATTAAAAAAATATTAGCTGCCATATTGGATCCACCATTTTAGATGTACCAAATTTGACACTAAGATCGTATTACGCATGTTATTTTATATCGAAAAAAAATTTTTACATTTTTTTTTGTCATGTGGAACAATATATAACGTAGATACGGTATTCTTAACCTTAAGTGCCCTCTAGTGCCAACATTGTACCTCCGCCCATCATCAACCAATATAACTATTCGAAAAAATATATAATAAGCAAAAAAACAAAAAAATAAGAAAAAAGTGTTACACTTTTTAAAAAATCGAATTTAAAACTAAGAACTTCTGAATAAGGGTTTAGACTAACCTCAAATTTGTTTAAATATTTTTTTTGTATTTTACAGAAAGAATACTGAAAATTTAATTTTTTTTTCTTTTTAATACGCTTTGATTTGTCTCCAAAATTAAGATGTTCGCGGTTCAAGAAAAAATATTTAAATTGTGACTGTCGCTAACGGCAAGCGTGTTGGTCAAAAAAACTGAAAAAATTACAGTTGGTTTTTCCAATAGAGTACTATCGATTCCTAAAGTTTGTAGAGATCAAAATTTGTTCGTGCTCTCGTTTATGTGAATTGCCATATATATACATATATATCTTTCTATATTATATAGTCGTATGGTGTTGGGGTGAGTAATATATTTCTCCGCTTTTCCTTAGCTACCCCTAGCCCCCCCCCCCCCAAAAAAAAAAGTAAAATTCGTTTCTTGTTACCTTGAAATATGACCTCGAATGATTTAAGCTAGATCCCTCCCACCTCCCCCGCTCCGCCCAGATCCCACTTTGCTCCCTATTAGCCTCTTCCTCTACCTCCTCCTAGCTCACCGCCAAGCATGTTTTTCCTCTTGTAATAGATTTTGACCACACCATTACCTTCTTATGTATACAAATACCTACATAAAAAACCAATTTTAATGAATATTGACTATGTAGCAATGAATAATAATAAATATAATAACTATATCAATATTCATACACCAAAAATATATGATTATAAGCGTGTAAGCCGTGACAAGGACCCTATATATTGAAACAAAAAGTATTATTTAGATGTAAGGGAGATAGATTTGATATGTTTCAGTATTGATCTTGAGAACATTCTCAAAATAGGCGATGAGAGAAGTTTTCTTCTGACGGATTTAAATACCTACAAGCAAGATACTACACTTGCAATTTTCACAGCTTCTCCCGGCATTCTTCATGCTAAGAATAACCTTGCAGTATGGCGCTTGATAGGGTAATTTTATAAAAAAAAATATCCATCATTAAAAAAAAAAATTTTCTTAGGGAATATAAAGAGCAAAAAAGTCACAGAAGAAGACAGAATCATGCAAAACTGTTTCAAGAATCGACAAACAATTTGGACGATTGATCTGACCAACAAACTTGATTGCTTATAGACTTACACACATATTATCGAAGCGTTGCCAACGGAAAAAGTAAAAGTTCTTTAAAACTATATAGAAGTGGCTTTATAAGTGCAAGATTCAAGAAATAATAATCGCTGATGATGTAGAAAAAACGGTAGAAAAGTTAAAAGTGATAAAAGAGAGTTAGGCTGCTATAAAAACAAAAGAATGAACAGATACCATATTTTTGTACTAAATAATTTAATTGAAAACATACTAGAGAAACGTGTCAATAAAATATAGGCTGTGTTGGTAGACTTCAAAACAGAATTTGATAACATTAAAAGAGCAATATTCTGAGTCAAACTAGATTTTAGAGAAATCAGTATAAAAATGACTTTAATGTTAAAGAGATTCTAAAACATTACAAATAAAACTGTTAACTACGGCCAGAGGCAAAAAAATTTATTTAAAACTATAAACGAGAAAAGGAGAGGGCGTCTATAAAGCGTGGTACCTTTATGTTTATATATATAAAAATTAGGTGATAAGTAAATCTTAAATAATACAGGAGGTGTAACAGTAAGCAAACTTAAAATTAACCGCCTAAAATTATATAATAATGTTTTTTAAGGCACCTAGCATATTAAAGACAGGAATTATGCAGAAAGACTTTGCGCGACGAGGCAAGTTTGGGAAACAGACGAAGCCTCAGCGTCCGCGCTACTATTGACCTCTAATTCGTATACTCGAATTTTCAAATAGCGAAAAATCTTTGATTTTTTTAGTTTGCCTAGTGGATTTTGGTTTTATTTACCTTCTTTGATGCTAGACTACGGATTCACCGAAAAATTTTGGCAAGGAAGCCGTTATAATTACATAAATAAGAGATACGTATCTCAAAATGCTCAATTCAAGATTTCTTCTGGCTCTGCCTGAAAATGTTTTTACCAAGCACGTAGCTATGGCTGCTGCAAGTCTAATGATATATTTCTTGAATCGAGAGTTATCGACTACGGCAGAAAACCGAGTACTAGCACGCCGGCCGATTCAAATGTTCTTTAAACTAAATACCTTGATTCTGAGCTACTTTAACCTAAACTACTGACTCCTAATAACTAAATTACAATAAATCAAACAGTCCAAGAGTAAGAAAAAATTTTAAATCTAAACAGTGTGTATGTAGGTGACACGCTATTGAAAATAAAAAATAATGGCCCTAATACACATATGGTACGTGCTCCACAGCACATTATAGCAAAACTATCTGCTGCATGTGCTCTGACGTCTCACCCATTTAAGGTTATCCATTAAGTTTGTTTTCTTCTGATCCGTATGGTTACCATTGACATGTCACATATATTCACCGGGTTTCGTGAATCCATCTGCAGTTTTTTTTGCACCTCTGTAGCTTTTGACTATTCATACCGTGCAGCATAGGCAGAGAGCAAATTTTGTTTTACTGTATAGTACATCATTTAGTTTCTGCTTGCAATGCCTAAGTATCAGATAAGTATAAGTACATCTACAGAACAACAAATAAGTCTTTTAAGTTATTGGAAGAATTAATGCTTTGTTTTTAAATATTTCAGGAATCAACCACTTTCTTTTGAGAGAGAGAATATTCAAATCACCATCTTGTTTGTGGCTTATTTTCAGATCCATCGAACAAATTTAGTATAGATGAGTTTAAATGTAAGATGCAGACTTCCAGACTTTTTTGAGTGTACTTAATACTTTTTTATTGTTGTCCTTGTACCGTATGTTAATATTACTTAAAAAACTCTGGAAGTTTGTATCTCACATTTAAACTTATCTATACTTAATGTATCGGATGGATCCAAGTATAAGCCACGTACAAGCACACCAGTTCATCTGCTTCTTCTCAGCTCAAATTGGTATCCAGGCCAGGTAGAAGAGACACAATTATTGTACAGCTGTTATTGAATGATTATATCATGCTATACAAGAATTATTCTTATGAATGTCGAAATCTTGTGCACTAGAGTGAAATCACAAAATACTAGATTTCAACTAATAATTATAATCCTATAAATCATGAGAATATTATTAAAAAATGAAGTACACTTCAAATAGGTTGGCAACGTGCATGTCACACTTCAACTGATCCGCACTCATTAAATCGGATATATCCAAACATTGGACATAGAGTTTTACAGCAGCTGATCTATTTTTGCTGAGTTCAAGTTGTTCATTTCTCACCTGGTACTAAATGATTAGCAATTGATTCATTAAAGTTCCATTCAGAAATGTAACCTTTCATGGATCACTGTACAAAATACCTACACGTACCAACACTCTTTTCATGCAAGTTGTTATTTTGTATGAAAATAAAAACTGCATCAAATTTTAAACTCATTTGGTGCCAGGCGAGACATGATTTTGACCCTCCTGTCTGACCTGGAGAACAACTCGAACTGAGCAGAAGCAGATAAGCTACTGTAAGAATATGTGTCTCATGTTTGGATCCATTACACAAATTTAGTACGGATCAGTTCAAGTGTGACTTGCAGACTGCCAGCCTATTTGGAGTGTACATAGCTTTTTTACATATTTCTCATGAACTGTAGGTTTATTTTTATTAGTTGGAACCTAGTGATTCGTATCAGCTGTACACTTATTCTGGATTTCCTCTCCGACCTAGAGACCAATTTGAGCTAAGCAAAATCACATAGACCGGTGTGCAAGTCTGTGGCTCATATTTAGATCTATCTAACAAAGTTAATATAATAGATAAGTTTCAGTGTAATATAAGATGCAGACTACCAAACTTTTTTGATTTTACTTGATTTTTAAATTGATTTCCTTGCACCATAAATTAATAACTCTTGAAAAAGTCTGGAAGTTTGCATCTCACATTTGAACCAATCCATACTTAATTTATCGCAGGGTCCAAATATGAGCTACATACCAGCATATCATCTGCTCTTGCTCAGCTCCAATTGGTCTCCAGGTCAGGGAGAAGAGACAATTATTGTACAGCTCCATATAATCTACCTAATAACAAATATAAAAGGTTAGGCAAGTTTGATGTGTTAGAATAACATAGATTAACTATTCTTTCTAGTCTAACATTAAATTTATTGAAATTTTTTTGTTTGGAAAAATTTAATTAAGAAAATAGTGCTTATAGCACTCATTCTTTAACTTATTTGATTTTTCAAATTCTAATCATGGTAACATCTTAAAATTAGATCTCCAAATAATAATTGCACATAAAAGTCGAGAAAACATTTGTAATTAATTTTACTATTTTCTATCATGCAGATGTGAAAAAACATTTTGCCTGTGCTGTTAATTTTTTTTTTTTTTATAATTTTATATATTTACGTACGTGTATCAAATTATTCTTATAAATATATTTTTCCAATGAATCTTTGGCTCAGCAAAGAGATGAAAGAAATCATAAATGACAAGTCTCTAGTGTTTCAATGTAGCATAATTATTTGTAAGAATATTTGTAATATTTTTCGCAATTAAAATGCGGCAAAAAATTTTTATTTTTTTTTTCAAAAATGTTCGATATTTGAAATCATACTTTAACGATTCCAATAAATAAATTCTTGCAAACAAACTTATAGCCTTGTAAAGTAATAAGATCTATTTGCAAAAGGAAATTGTTAATGCTTTAGTGTGGCAGAATATTTGTAAGACTACTGGCATATTTTTTTATTCATCATAAGCATAAATTTTCTAATAAAAATAGTTTTGAATAGACCATAAATCTACAATGTAATATAATTAATATCATGGATCAAAATCTGCCTTATCATATTATAAGGTTATACAAAAGCCACAGTATTTCTATGTAGACACAAGACACATTAAAATGAAACTACGCATATAGTCTTATAAGACTAGATTAACGATGCGGTCTCGTCTGCGTTAATAGAATACAATTTTATCAAATAAAGCTTTTGAATCAAACATTGGCAATCGTAACGTGTAATTTGCGTTGTGCTTAAGATATCGCAATAAAATATATATGTCCAAGTGGATTATTAAAATAATATCAAGCAATTTCTACTAAAACTGCAGACAAACATTCCGTCGAATGAATCGAAGGACATGCTGTAACTTTTTTATATACCCATTACATAACGTCCTAGGCCATTTTTTTTTAGTTATTATGTGAACTCAGACAGAGGATATTTATAAGTCACAATTTTTTTTTATAGCGAATATGGTCTGGTTCATGACTACGGGGCATGACGTCTTATTTCTGTTGGGGTCGCGCTTCTTATTACTAATGAATTTCCATAGTATAGAATAGTAATTGTTATTGTGAATACATTTTTTCTAACCTTTGAAAGTCAGTACCTTTATTCTTGACAATATTATCTTAGTTAGGTGGATAGTCCCCCTTATTTAATAGTTAACACAAAAAAAAATCAAATTAAGAGGTTAACAAAATAAAATAATACTTACTTTTTGCAGGTATTCGCAAGAAACGTATTGTGAAAGAAAAATAAACATTGCTCCGATGCAAAAAATAGTATTTCGAAATAGTTTGAGAACTAATATAGAATTTATAAACATAATATATAATTTTTTATAGCTAGATGAATTAAAAATATTAGGTATCTCACACTTCATGCCTACCGGTATATTGTGCAGAATAGCATAATTGCAAGAAACAGTTTTAATGAACATTTCTCTTCAAATATGATTTTTGTTAGACTTCCTTCCCAGACTGATACACACGCGACACCTACTAAAAACGAGGGCTTAGCAAGTTATGTGATAAGTATATAATAAAGTTACAGCATGTCCTTCGATTCATTCGACGGAATCTTTGTCTGCAGTTTTGGTAGAAATTTCATAATATTATTTTAATATATTTTAATAATTCACTTGGAAATATATATTTAATTGCAATATCCTAAGTACAACGAAAATTACACGTTACGATTGCCAATGTTTAATGGAAAAGCTTTATTTGATGAAATTGTATTATTTTAACGCAGACGATACCGCATCGATGATTTAGTATTGTTTGACTGTATGCGTAGTTATATTTTACTGTGTCTCGTGTCGACATAGAATAACTGTGCTTTTTGTATAATCCTTATAATATGATAGAGCATATTTCGATTTAATATATTATTCATATTACTTTGTAGATTTATGGTCTGTTCAAAACTAGTTTTATGAGATAATTTATGCTCATGGTGAATAAAAAAATGTGCCAGTAAACTTACAAATATTCTGCCACACTAAAACATTAAAACCGGTCTTTTCAAAATGGATCTTATTACTCTACAAGGCTATAAATTTATTTGCAAGAATTTTTTTAATGGAATCGTAGAAGTGAGATTTTGAACAATAAACATTTTTGAACAAATAAAATAAAATTTGCTGCCGCATTCGGTTTGCGAATAATATTCTTAATATTGTTATAATTAACTATGCTATCTTGAAACACCAAAAACTTGTCATTTATGAATTGGTTTCATCACTTTGCTGAGCCAAAGATTTATTGCAAAAATATATTCAGTAGAATAATTTGATACACGTACGTAAATATGTAGATATAAAAAAAAAAAAATTCAACAGCACAGGCAAAATGTTCTGTCAAATCTGTATAATAGAAAATTGTAAACTTAGATAGAAATGTATTTTTGACTTTTATGTGCAATTATTATTTGGAGATCTAATTCTAAAATTTTACCATGATTAGAATTTGAAAAATCAAATAAGTTAAAGAATGAGTTATATAAGCACTATTTTTTCAATTTTATTTTTCCAAACAAAAAAATTTCAATAAATTTATTTTTAGACTAGAAAAAAATGTTAATATATGTTATTCTAACACATTAAACTTTCCTAACCTTTTAGATTTGTTATTAGGTAGATTTTATGGAGTTAAATGTTTGAAAGTAGGACATGGACCGGCAAGTGTGGTTCTCAACAATAATTTGCCCCGGCACAGAAAACGACATTTTTTTTTATGGATCAAATCATTCAATTATATTGCACATACGTAGCGAAGTCTTGTGAAGTAAAGAGGGGACTCCCCGTTCCTCACCCCTCTGAGCGGAACTCTAAAAACTTGTTAAACTTTCTAATCAATTAAAACACTTGACACATTCTTGACCACTTTTTTTCCATGTTTTTCTGTATAAACTATTTAAATGTCTTTTTTAATAAGTTGATCTTTTAAAACATTTTTTCATTTATCACATTTAAATAAATTTTTCTCTCGATGATATTTGAAAAATTAGATTCGTCTAATGTTTAATGTTATACTGTTTATATCTCTTATACATTATTTCACAAAATAAAATTACTTTAAACATAGGTAAGTAAAATATTTAAAAAGAAATACCAGTAAAATAAAAATTACTTTATTGTAACAAATGGTAGTCCTAAAATAAATTTTTTGAATTTCATTTACAATTGTTATAATACATCAAGTCGAAAAATTTGGTTTATTATAACCAAATATTGGAATTTACGGAGTTAAAATATTCTAAATAGTAGGCAGTCCCTTCAGCTAAAAAAAATCATAAAATCACTAGCAATTAAAAAAGCTTTTCAAATAGAATGATAGTATTTGTAAAAAATGTTCAAATAGTGCTTAAAAAATATAAAGAGCATAAATGCATTTGATCGACGTAATTATTGTACTAATATAAGTATATAGATAATCTTAGACTATTTTAATATAGATGTGATGAAATTTATTCATAAGTCCGATTATTCTTAATATGTTCATTACAGCTTTTAAAGTTAATCTATACATTTCTAAAGTATTAGTAATGTTGAAAAAAGAGTCAGCGATTTAAACCAAAATAGAGGTACTAGATTTTTTCTATATAATCGCATCTGGCAATATGTGTTATGTTGAGGTTGATTATTTGTTATCTTAAATCATGATTCATTACGTCTGTGTATCTGTCCAAAGTCCAAGCCCAGGCAAATGTTTTTTTCAAGGTTTTATAGTTTTTCAAAGTGAGAGATTTTTTAAAAGTAATAGTTTAAAAACAGCAATAAAAAAAAATTCAAATATTTGTAAATCTAAAAAAATTAAAAATTTTTAATAATATTTTTTTAAATCAGAAAATAAAATAATCATAAGCTTTTTTATCAAATAAGAGAAAAATGAATTATTATCATAAGACATTTTATGTATTTATATGATAATAATTAAGATATTTAAATAAAAAATTGGCAAGCAGAGCGGACCGGTAGGCAAATTAACATATGGATTTGATATCACATAAAAATAGGACAGCTTACGTAACGTAATTACACAGATAGCAAAGGGACTAAAAATGATAAGATCTACAAAGCTACAAATCATTGCAAACTAATAGATAGAGTTCCATAATAATTAAGCAAAAAAAAAATAGATTAGAGATAAATTTATAGAATACTAAAAAGAAAGAGAGAGTTAAGATAGAATTAAAGACTAACGCAAAGTGCATAAATATATTAATAAGGTATCAAAAAATTAAGCAAACCTATAAAAACAAAGAAAAGTAGCTGGAAGCAAAATTGGAAGCAAAATTCAAATAAGTTTTAGAGAGCGATTTAAAAATTATAACGAAGAAAAAAAGAAGGATTGTTATAAGAAAAGAGGCATATAAAAATGAATCAATAAATTTGTCAAGAGACAACAATAATACATGTTATACGGAAAACGAATAAAGGAGTATTGTAATGAACAGCATTGCCCAAATAGATTTTACCAGGATATATCCATCATTGAGTAGAAGGGGGTCTATGTAAAAATAGAAAATGTAAAAATCACAAAAGGAGACAGAATTACAATAAACTGTTTCAAAAAATCGCTGATTATCATGATGATTAAATTCAAAAACTTACTTAATTGCTCACAGTTAAGCACCCATACTATCAGAGTTAGAAATAGCAAGAATCTATCGTATTTACATGGCAAGAAAAAAGTAAAAGGACGTTAAAACTACAGAAAAGTGGCGTCTGTAAATGTATCATTCAAGATATGAGCAATCGTATACGTTACAATCGTAGAAAAATAGGTAGAGAAGTGTTAAATAATAACGGGAAGTCAGGCTGGAATTAGAGCAAAAAGAAGAGCAAGGTGCCATATTTTTGTACAAAATAGTTTATTTAAGAACAGAATAAGGGAAGGGGGCAATAAATTATTTGCTGTTTGAGCAGATTTCAAAACATAATTTCATAATATCAATAGAGAAATAGTTCAGGTTAAATTATATATGAAAGGGATATGTATGTGAATGAAAAAATGGTTAGAGACATTTTAAAACCAAACAAAAAAAATGTATTTACGGTCGGGCAAATAATTTTACTTAAAAAAATGTGGTAGGGCAAGGGTGCCGTGCCTATATAGATTGGTGATATTAGGTTTATTTATGGAGACTATGGACTGCAAGTGGGAGTAAAGTGACACAGGAGATGTAACAGTCAAAAACCTAAGAATTTTATTTACTTAATAATCTGATGACATCGGTTTAGGTGCCAAACAATTCAAGCCAAAAAACCCATGCGGAAAGACTTAGATAAATATAGAACTAAAAAATATACTGGAAGTTAGCTCGAAAAAATTCCTTATTTGTAGGAATAAAAAAGTATACTAACAGAACTGTTTCTATTTGAATTGGAGGTATTGAAAGTTTTAAAAAGGGACATGGACAAACGGACCAAGGAGTGTGTTTCTTAACAAAAAATTATCGTAGCACACGGAAAAACCACAGGTAGGGTGCAATGGACAGTCAAATCAGTTTATGGCTTAAGCAAAAGAGCTGACGTAGAAATTTCAGATAAAATAATATTTTTCATAAACTGAACAATCAAATTGTATTGCACAAACATAGCTGAAAATTTCCTATGAAACAGAATAAAAATATGCAGAAAAAATAAAAGCTTGATTAAAAATATGAAGTTAAGATTACATGAAAGAAAAGGAGAAGGGGAATAAATAGATTTAAATTTACAGATATCTTGTTAGGTTTAAATGAAAATACACCACGATATGCATAGGAAATGGAGGCAGGACGGTTAAGTCTGGTAATAGGCATATAAAAAAAGAAATAAATTTACTTTTTCCACATAACACAAATGGACAAGAGCAGCTCGCCTTATTTATGCCTAATCGAAGAATTAACGGACTTAATCAATAAAATTAGTACAAAATAGGCAGCGAATTTAAAGTTGTGTATAAAAAAGTAAAGGATTGGATATTGATACGTTTGATAAGAAAAGCAGCGAAGGAAAATAAACTTGACCAAATCAAAGATGATTTTACGAAGGACAGGAAAACTTTTGTCAGTCAGAAAATAAGATAAAACTATATGGTAATTGACAACTTAATCATCCGTAAATTGTAAAAAAAGAGAATAAAGCAGAGAGAAAAAGGATGCAAAAATAAAGCAATATAAGTGAGTTTGGAAGTTTTTAAGTGATAGACTGTAGCATCAGTAATAATAAAAAAAAAAGCTTACAATGCTATGTAAAGAGAAAAAAAAACACGACATTAGATGATATTGATATCTTCTAGAAATATAGGATTTAAATATAATGAATAAATAGGCAGAAGGAAGAATATAAAAGTGAAAATATAAGATATTTATGAAAGTAAAAAGAGCATAACACCAAAGATCAAAAGTTTAAATATATTTTATGCGTTGTAAACTATAATATCATGTAAATGTAAAAAGGAATACTATCTTTGTTGAATTTTTAATCAATGAAATAAGATACTTGGCTAAAAATAATGTTTAGACTAATAAAAAAGTATAAGAATTTTCAATAGTCATCAAAAAAACAAAGATAATGTGGAACTATACGAAAATCTATATAAGAAATGAAAAAATAATATAAGGAACCATTTACATTTACAAATATTGAAAAAGAATTTTAAAATAATATCATATTATAAGCATACATATATAATTAATTCCAAAATGACCAAAAGTAACAAACAAAGGCTGATAACTAGTTCTATAATAATAATGATAGCGTAATTTTTTTATGCATATACATACGAGTTGTGTTCAAAAAGTAAGGTGGCTTTGTATTTTTAAGAAAAAATATTTATTTATTTATCAATATTTATGTTGTCCCCTTTAAAGTAATCCCCCTCGGATACAATACACTTATGCCAACGGT
>JAPYYV010015900.1:0-13016 GCA_030522625.1 Copidosoma aretas
GTCAAAAAAGTCTAGCTTCCTGCAGCACTTTACCTAGACATCGTCTTCAGAGTGCACTAACACCTGGACATTGCACTTGATTGCTGAGAGGCCATGAATTTTCTAGGACAATGTATCCATGTACCTCGTTCTTGAGGGATTTACATGATAAAACTTTCAAGGGTAATTATAAGTACTTTCATAGGCTTTGAGATCCCTTTCACTGAAAACTTTCACTGTTATTTCTGACTTAACAAATAATTTTGATTTTTAAGAATAACATTTTTCTAAATATCTATTCACTTTCAAAAACTATAAAAAGAAAAACGAAGGGATATTGTACCATATATGGACCACAATAACTACCGCTGTATCTTATCTACTCTGGCCAAGTGGATAAGATGCTTGCCTTGCAACTCTGCGGCGCGAGGCCGAATCCCACTCCCGGCACTTTTTTTTTTTATTTTTATATTACTATTATTATTGATACTTTTTTAATCATCTGGTACGAGTTCCAACACATTTAAAACAATTTCAAATAATTTTTTTTTCATATAAGTAGATTTATAATAAAATACGTTCCAAACCCGTTTCAGAAACGTTTAAGGTACCTCCCAATTACTAACCGAGGCGGACAAAAAAAGGGTTCAGAAACGTTTCAGAAACGTTTCTAGCTATTTTACGGAAACGTTTCAATGTTTCAGGATTCACGTTTCTGAAATGTTTCAGACACGTACGATGCTATGTGGGTAATATGTATTTAAAATGAAAACACCCTGTTGAGTCTGGCCAATAGAGAGAAATAAAAAATTATCAGGTTCTATTGGATTGTAAGGAGGCTGAATAAAATATTTTTTTTTAGTTTTATGTGGCGTGCACATGTTAACATAATCATATTCAAATATACAGTATATTTCTAATAGAACTTTTTCAGAAAATCATAGTCCAAGCTGTACCTGTGATACCGCATAATTAATGTATTCAGTTAGGTTATGGTACTCCTATACAAAATTTTATACGTGCATACCAATATAAATTTTACGTGTGTTTATAGTAGTTTTCTAGAAAGATTTTAATTCTGTCATTATGGAAAAGAACGTTTCAATGTGTACATGGCTTTATAAGAACTTACAATATACTAGTTTAGTAGGTAATCCCTATTCTTATTTAATTGTATATCACTTGGAACTGCACAGTACTATGTTCACGATGTGATTTACGAAGTTCTCGCCTCTTTTACATGCTTATAGTCAGCAATCCGGGTGCAAATACACACATCATTCAGATAAAAAAAATTCTTCATTAGATCTTATACAGTAAGTCTGGTATTACGAACCGAATACAAAAATTGGATGTCTATGGTTGAGTGTATAAAAATTACAGTATCTTCAACTTCCTGAAGCGTACCACCTGGACAGCGTCTCCAACAAGTAATGACGCCTGAATATCCAGTTGAGTGTCTAGAAATAAAAATGTTTAACTTCCTGGAGCGCACCACCTAGACAGCGTCTCCAGCAAGTAATGACACCTAGAAATCGAGTTGAGTGTCTAGAAGTTAAAATATGTTTAACTTCCTGGAGCGCACCACCTGGACAGCGTCTTTAGGAAGTAATGACACCTTGACATCCAGTTGTGTCTAGAAGTAAAAATATGTTTAACTTCCTGGAGCGTACCACTTGGACAGCATCTCCAATAAGTAATGACTCCTGAACATCCAGTTGGGTGTCAAAAAGTTCAATTTTTTTTCATTCCTTTTCGTCAATATCTGCATAGACCGTTTTTGAGTTATTATCAAATAAATACTGTTACTCATGCAAGGATTCTAAGAGAAAATAAACACAGCAAAACGTACTGTATCATGATAAATCTTTATAAACTACTTCCTGTAAAAGTTTGGCAACCTGATGCTCAAGTTCGTTTTAGCTCACTCGATACGGCATCAGCTATGGAATCATGCGGACCGACTTTTAATCTCCGATATGGCAAAATCTTCCTACAGCTGTAAAAATTAATAATCAATAACTCACTGTTTGTTTATTAATTCACCCCAATTCATAGTACTCTAGTTGACATTATTACGTCAAGAAAATTGTTTAATTTTTAATTTTAGCTTTTATTCAATTTGCTATCTATTCAATAAATTTCTCCATCGGATATTATTTGTATTCTTTTATTTGACAAATCGAGTAACATCAAATACAGAAATACTACCTTATAGACGGATACATAATGCAAACAAGTAAAAAACAATACAAATTAATGCTGATTTTGAAATTTAGTTTACCCTATAAAGACCAATAAATATTGATAATTTATCTGCTACTAAAATTTCGTTGCAGCAAAACGTTATCAATATCAATGAACACAATTAAAAAAGTTATGCAGAACACCGCATAAAATATCATAGACATAAAACTTCTATGGAATTTTATGTGGAAATACGGGTGAAAATACACATCATAATCGAATAAAATGACTTTTTGATTACTCTCTATTTGTCGGACACAACAGGGAATGTTTGTTAATTACAACAGTTGAAACAGTGCAATGTATAGGATCCAAGTATAACCTTTCTTTTTCAAACATCATATACTTTTAAATGTTGATTTGTAAGATGCATACTAATTAAATATTACTTTAGTAGAATGTAACAATTAAATGACAGGTATTATTTCAAAATGATGTGTTATACTGATTCAAAATAAATAAAGTAATCCGCGCATTGCAGATGGAAAAAAACTGTATATGCTTACATCGGCATTTAATCTCATGCATTCTATTGTGCAATAACAGTCATTCTAATAATTCCTAGATTACTTGACATATTTAATAATATATATGAAATAAATAATTTTTAGAAGTCACTAACTGCATAAATCTGTCAGTATCAGGGTTTTAAAATATTAAATTTCTCAATTAAGCAATTATGATTAAAATTTGATTCTTATTCAAAAGAACATTCAATTAATATTATAATTTAATTTTTAATTAATTGGTATTTCAATTAAAAATTACATTTAATTGTGACATAAAAACTTGTTTACTTAAGAATTGAGTTAAATTGTTGATCAAATTATGTACTAAATTACGATTTAATAATTATTTAGAACCCTGTTCAGTACTTTATAATTGTGTATTTTTTCCGGGTGTATATATGTATACTAACAGTGCTATGAAATACTTATGCATAAGAATATGTACATAATATAAGTGTGTATGAATATTTACGCATATATCGTGCAGAACAATTGATTAACTCTACTGCATTTCTTGCCTGAGCCCAAGCGCATGAAGGCCAATGGCCGTCTATGCAACTTGCCAGTGACTATAGTTATGCGTCAGTGCCATCGGTAGCCATGCGTCACGACTGTATTTTAGATGTAAGCAAAGCACGTGCAGCTATGCTTCTTTCCTTAACATCACTGTTATGGCACATGTCCATCGCGGCGACGCTGGCGAGCCATAGAAGAGTTGCCAGTAGCTCATAGCAGCTACGCTGCGCACGCATCGACTGACGAAATGTTACCAGCCCCATCGCCTTCATGCCGGCAGGCCATTATTTTTCTGTCCGTGTATAAAACCAGCTTATGCATTTTGTCCGAAAAATCACATGAATGTGGATGCAAGTTTGAATAAAGAAAATTTAAAATGTTCTAAATTTAACTCGATATATTTAGTAGACACCAATAGCAATGTTATGCATTTTACCGGGAGGTTCTTATGAAATTATATTAAGTAATTTCTCTGAACTTTGATTATTCGTGATACTGATCAGTTAATACAATGCTAATGGATAAAATGAACGTTAATAAGTATAGAAATTTGAAGTATAATGTTACAGATATTTAACACTTTTTTTTGAGAAAAAGTTATTCAAGGCTTAGGCTCGAAAGTGCACCGATTCAGCGACTTTTCGAGTGTTACTAGGTGCTGTTCTTTTTCTTTTTGCTTCAATAAAAAAACCTATCACTAGAATTTTATGAAAATCGAAGGAATTTGTTGTTTCGAATCATTGGCTTGGAAAATTTTAGATCTGTAAGTGTACCCAAAAAATGTTATAACCATATTCATGAATTTTACCAGCTTTTGTAAAAATGTAATTATCAACGATATTTTCAGTATAAAAAAAAGATATCAAATTTTTTAATTTTTCGAAGTTATAAATGATTTTCAAGAGTTAAATAATAAGACAGTTATTTATTTATTAGAGTTTCACCCATCATTTTGTATATATGGGCTCGTCCAGTGAGATCAGGCAACCTCGCGCGGGCGGCGTATTTTTCGCCTGAGCGCGCTGTGTTTAACTCGCTCTTATGGGTGGAAAAAAAACCTTTAAAAATAATCAAACAATGCAAATCGATAGATTTTTTCTGCTCTTAATGATGGTACTATTGCTTTATGCTCAGAAACCTTTTTTCGTGGTGAAAAATGAATTGCAAGATCATCACAAATTTTCAGAGTGGGAGAGCAAGAAATGCGTAAATGAGAAGCAAATGATGACGTTGGCATTGAGTCAGCCACGCTTGACAGACGACTATATATTTATAGTACAAACGGTAGACTCACTGATAACTACGAAGTGCCACACAGCGGCGCGAGCGGTAACTGCATGCGCCACGCAGCTGACCCCATGCCAATGTCTATATTTGCTTGTCATTCGCGCATTTCTTGCTCTCTAACTCTGAAATTTTTTAGAGGTGTTGTCCAAGTGATGCTCTTTGATTCGTGGGAACTTTATTTTTGTAAAGCTGTGTTAAATTTCAGAGAAACACCATGAACTTCCAAGTCATTTTTCACTATGAAAAAAGGTTTTTAAATAAAAAATAATAGCACTATTATAAAGAGCAGATCATAATCTATTGATTTGCATTATTTGATTATTTTTTTAGATTGTTTCCTGTTTATACGAGCAGGATGAACACAGCGTGCTCAGGCGAAAAATGCGGCGCGTGCGCGAAGTGGCCCGATCTCACTGGACGCACCCATATACTACTTTAAAAATCGTTCTCGAGCGCGTGAATCATACTAAAAACCGTCTAATTTAAGAGATACAATCTTTATCTGCATGCAAAGTAACATTATTTTAGTGTAACTTTTTACACTCTTAGAAACCTAATAATAAAAGTCTTTATCGAGGTATGGTGTTAGACAAAAAATATCTGACTTTCAAAATCATTTAGTAGTTTGCACATTTTATCATTTTTAGTTATAATTAAAATGGTTAAAGCTCCGAAGGGTAATAAGATAGAATACTTTCTTAAGCTTGAATTGAAGCCTGAATCAAATCCTTCTAATCCTACTTTCATTTTATGTGAGATATTTAGTGCGTTTATTTCAAAGTTACAGTCCATCAAAGATTGAGAAATCACAGGATTACGAGTTACGTGAAGTTTAAATAGTGTTCTTCAGTTAGTTCTTTACGCAAAATAAAGCATCTTACGGAAAAGTGTATATTAACACTTGATGCTTAAAATAAGCGAGAAGATGCAGTAGTAATTATTTTATAACAAAAATGAGTAGATAAGCTATGCTGTTACGAGCCTACCGTGATACGAGACACCCGTTATACGAGACCACTGTTATACCAGACCACCGCTATAGCTCACCCGGTAGTGGTGGGGTGAGTTCCGCGTGCTACAGCATGAGCTCTGACGTCAAGGCTGATGCAAGCTCACCGCGGTTTGAGCTCACTCGCTATAGCTCACCCAGGTAGGGGTAGGGGGAGTCCCTTCGAAGCACGATCCTTACTCTGACGTCACGACTCCGGAGCTCCTATGCCCCCACCTCAGCTCCCTCCTTAAGTGCTCAGAGGCGATGGCAAAGGTTTCTACGTCTTTGCGGAGGATGTTGCCGAGTCGGGCAAGAGAGAGAGAGAGAGAGAGAGAGAGAGAGAGAGAGAGAGAGAGAGAGAGAGAGAGTGAGATAGAGAATATTATGATGAGATGTATACGGTTGGGAAAAGCGTAGCGCAACTTAGTTATGCTAAGAGGCGATGGGAAAGGTTTCTACGTCATCGCGGAGGATGTTGTCGAGGCGGACACGAGAGAGAGAGAGAGAGAGAGAGAGAGAGAGAGAGGAAGAGAGAGAGATCGAACGAGAGAGAGAATATTAAGAAGAGATCTATGCGGCTGGGAAAAGCGTAGTGCAACTCAGTTATGCTAGGAGTCGATGGCAAAGATTTCTACGTCAAAGCGGAGGACGTTGTCAAGACGAGCAATAGGGAAAGAGAGCGAGAGGAAGTGCGAGAGAGAGAGTTGGAAGATTAGGACGGGATGTATGTGGTAGGGAATAGTGCAAATCTCATCGACTCCAATCCCCCGTACTGCTCGAGACGCACTCCCTCGGGACGAAATATGATATGCTCTCTTAGCAGCTTTTTCATCTTCGACGCGGTCCTTCTATGCCAGACTAGATGCTTAGAAGGTCTTCCATCACGCTTTTTCTTTTTTTCGTAGCCGGCAAAAGGAATCACAAGTTATTTCCCACCACGAATTATTACTTTTAGACCTATGCTTTTTAAGAGCTGCTTTGATGTGTTACCACTTTGGTGGATCGTTGACAACTGAATTTTCTCATCTATTTTTGCTTATTCCTATAGCTTCGTCCAATCTCAGAGGTTCGTTTATGACTAAGCGTTCTCACTTTAGTTGATTTATTTATACAGCCTCACCCAACTGTGCTCTTGTACACTATACCCATTCTAATTGAGCTGTTTAAGGTGTAGTCTTTTAGTTATAACTTGTCCACAAAAATTAACCAAGCTACCTTCCTGATCGACAATGTGCACTCAAAGATGGTGTATGATTTTGGCGGTGATGGGTTAATATATCCTTTGCGATGGAATTTCGATAATTTTATGTCCAGCATGCCCTGTGGGAAAAAAATATTGAATCGTGTGGACTTTATGCTGGTTAATATATGCTCCTGTGGTAATATTGCCCTTCACTCGTAAAGCGTTTACTTTGAGAATCGCTACAGGTAGATCTGACTCGTGCTCGACGTTAGTTCTAAGTTGACGTTTAGTAAAACCCCACACTGAACCCAATGAGTCCTGGGGGCGAAAATCAATCGACGCACTGCACTTGATTACACTTCGTAGCGTATTGTTGTAAGGTTTCACACTAATTGTAATATTTTTAGATGATAGTTCGTTGCGAGGAAATCCTTCAATGTCAGAGATCTCGTAGCTGCCCGTTGGTAAGGTGATTACTTTCTCTCCCACATAAATTCTATTATTGCCTACGTCAATGTTTGGTATGAATTTGAAGGAAAGCAGTTCAATCAATCCAAGTACGTAATTTTTGTAAGGTAATACTTCTATTAGGTGATGTTCCTGATAAACTTAATGTCAATGATTCTTCCATGACGGTTTGCCATTGGCTGATTGTACTACAGTATCGAAATGCATTTATACAGGCTGGCGACGAAATTTTTTACAGAGAAAGCTTAAACAAAAATGGCCACAGTTGGAAGTATCAAAATCCTGATATCTCTCATAATTATATTTGATAAAGCTAACACCAAGATATAGCATTACATTACTTGGTGGTTGTAGGTTAACAAAACTGTCAGAATACGTCACGTTATCGCCTCGCTTCTGATAGGCGACCCAATGAGTACCAGGACCGTCCTTATCATCAAGATTTACTATGGCGAATTCATACATATGAGGAACATTGGCTGGCAAAACATTTCTTATAAAAACTTCCCGGAAGTGTGGTATTTTAAAAATTTTCGCACATTTAATAAAATCATAGTCTGTGAGAGCTCAGTTTGGCAGTTTTACATGAAAAAAAATTTTTTGCCTTTCCATTTTGCAAACTTTTTCCAGGCCTCAAATGTAGACCTAAACCATTCTAATGTGGTTTTAAGAAAAGTCCCTTTCCCAATAATAGTGCCTTCATCTTTTCACTATGTCTCTCACTTTTATCTAATTGTTTTTGGACAGACTTAGCCTCGTTAATAGCCTCAACAATTCCGGTTGCACCATTAGTAACAGCACCTATAGCACTCAAACCAGCTAACGCTGTAATCAGGTGTGGCAGAAATCCTCCGATTTTTTGCGAAATAGGTAACACTTAAGGAATCACAACATATTTTTTACCACCGGCTTTCTTCACAGCTTGCCGCACCCCCTTCAACGTTGAACTTATACTTTTCGAGCACAATCACTTGAAACCATAGACTTTAAGGCAGTTTTAATCAAGCTTTTTGAAGTAATTCTCTTCTTCTTGCCTCTTTTCTTACTAACTTTTCTAGCGTTTGAAGACGACGCTCTCATGCCGAGTTTGGATTTTAACTTCATGGTATTGGTAACAGCATAAGCAGCAGCTTTTCCACCAAAACTCGCGTTTTTAGCGTTCAATATTTGCCTAGCCTTTTCTGCAAGAACCTTGTCTGCAGCGTTCCATGATACAATATTTTCTCCGTTCTGTAAGTAGGCTATATCGTGTTGTTTGCAAGCCTGATCGAACGGATTGATACCCGGATCTCCACGAGCTAATCTTTTGGCTAACTTGGTGCCTGGTCCACAATACTGATATCCCGGTATGTGCACCCAATAAACATTACTCGTGTTTGCTACGTGGCAAACACGTGTTTTTGGAAAAAAGAACACGAGTTCAAAAAGATGACAAACTCGTGTATGCCACGCGTTTGCCATGTTGAAAATGTCCGCCTAGGTGTCAAAAAACACGTGTTACGATCGTGCTCGACTGGCTGAAATTACGTGTTAAACATGTGTTCTAGAATTATACATTTTGGCAGCAATAAAACATTTATTAGTGCGCAAAAAATTTATGAATACATTTTCAAATAAGAATAAGCACTATGCAATGAAAAAAAAAAAAAAAAAAAAATGGGGGCAAAGGGAATTTAACCCAGGGCGGAAAAGTCCGCACCCAGCGCCTGTCCCCTCTTGCCGCCAGAGAGGATTCGGCAGAAGTAGAATAATTTACGTCCATATAGGGTACAACTCCTCCAACTGTTTGTCTCTCGGTTCATCATTGCAATTGATTCTCAGTGAATAGAAACTGTTTTAACAGCTTGCATTTGCTTTATTTATCGTTAAACGTATATTTTAAAACATCGATTCTATTTTGTACTTTTGCATATAACATGTAGGTTATAGAATCTAGATTTTTAAAATAGATTCACAAAATCAGAAGTAAAACGACACTTATTCAAATGCATGGTTCTCATACTATAGTACAGAAAAATAATATTTTTCTTCAAGAATTAGGAATTACAAAATGTCAACATCGAAAATTACACTTTACAAAGTGTTAATTTAGAAAATTCTCTTTTTAATAAGACCTAAACAATTAAAAGGCTGCAGGCCTATAAATATACGTGGAACATCTCATCATGTTAATTTACACGATCTCGTTGCTTAACCGCATGTCTTTTGCCTCCAAACACAAAGATCGTGGGGTCGTATCATCCAGAAATAATATTTTCTTATCGCTACTTTCGATTGGTGTAGATTCCTTTTTCTTTACTCACATATTTTGCTTGGTAAAATTACCTCTTGAATTAGAAGAATACGATGAATTAATTTTTCTTGCATGACTTGTTTTATAAACGAGCTGATCGTCATTTTTGATTTTCACTAATCTCTTCAGATTATCATAATCATAAGAAGTTTTGACATTTTTTAGCTTATTATTAATTGTCAATAGCAGAATAAAAGTAATTTAGATTAAGTGTCGTTTAATTAACATACAAACAAGAGAACTAACTTTAGGTAATTTTTGCTTCGTCCAGCATAAAACCCAAATAATCAAAAGATGTAAAATAAATTACTAAAAATAGAATTTACAGTACTTATAGGCCGATAAGTATATAAAACAATTCGTCGTCAGACTTAAGAGACTGTCGTAGCTCAGTAGTACAACTTTTGTCTCCCAACACAAAGATCGTAGGGTCAAATCATCCTGATATTAATTTTTATCTCGATATTAAATGGGCAGGAGGTTTTTATTTATATAATGTTCTAGGTATGTATATCTGCATTTAAAAAAAAATTCGCAGCAATCATTGTCGCAATAAAAAAAATTTTACATGGGGATGATTTGACCCTACAATCTTTGTGTTTGGAGGCAAAAGTTGTACCACTAAGCTACAGCAAGCTATAGAGTTATATGATAAAGCGTTTCTAATACTTATCGGCCAATACGTATGTTTATTGATTTTATTTTTAGCAAAGTAAGTTACTTGTATTGATCATTCGAGTTTCATGCCGTAATAAAAAATTTCTAAATTCTGTTTTTTACTTTATATGGGTGATTTTCTTGTGACTGAAATGTTTGAAAATATGTATAGCGTAAAAAGTTATATACCATTGTTTAAGATCACCCATATAAAATAGAAAACCGAATGTAGAAAATTTTTATTATGGCATGAAACTCGAATGATCAATACAAGTAACTGAATTTGTTAAAAATAAAATCAATAAACATAAGTATTCACCTATAAGTATGTGGAACGTTTTATTATACAACCCTATAGCTTGCTGTAGCTTAGTGGTACAAATTTTGCCTCCAAACACAAAGATCGTAGGGTCGAATCATCCCCATATGAAATTTTTTTTATTGCGACAATGAGTGCTGCAAAATTTTTTTTTCAAACGCAGATATACATACCTCGAGCATTATATAAATAAAAACTTTCTGCCCATTTAATATCGAGATAAAAAAAATTAATATCAGGATGATTTGACCCTACGATCTTTGTGTTGGGAGACAAATGTAGTACTATTAAGCTACGACAGTCTCCTAAGTCTAATGATAAATTGTTTCATATACTTATCGGCCTATAAGTACTGTGAATTCTATTTTTAGTAATTTATATTACATCTTTTGATTATTTGGGTTTCATGCTCGACGAAGCAAAAATTACCTAAAGTTAGTTCTCTTATCTATATGTAAATTAAACGACACTTAATGTAAATTACTTTCATTCTGCTATTGACAATTAGTAATAAGCTAATAAATGTCGAAACTTCTTATTATTATGAAAATCTGAAGAGATTAGTGAAAAACAAAAATGACGATCAGCTCGTTTATAAAATAAGTCGCGTAAGAAAAATTATTTTATCGTATTTTTCTAATTAAAGAGGTAATTTTACCAAGTGGAAAATGTGAGTAAAGGAAAAGGAATCTGCACCATTCGAAAGTAGCGATAAAAAAAAATTAAATCTGGGTGATACGACCCCACGATCTTTGTGTTTGGAGCTAAAAGACATACGGTTAAGCAACGAGATCGTGTAAATTGACATGATGAGATGTTTTACGTATTTATCGGTCTGCAGCCTTTTAATTGTTTAGGTCTTATTAAAAAGCAAATTTTCTAAATTTACACTCTGTAAAGTGTAATTTTCGATGTTGACATTTTGTAACTCGTAATTCTTGAAGAAAAATATTATTTTTCGTAACATAGTATAAGAACCATGCATTTGAATAAGTGTCGTTTTACTTTTGATTTTGTGAATCTATTTTAGAAATCTAGATTCTATAACCTACTTATTATATGCAAAAGTAAAAATAGAATCGAGGTTTTAAAATATACGCTTAACAATAAATAAAGCAAATGCAAGCTGTTAAAACAGTTTTTTTTTACTGAGAATCAATTGCAATGATAAATCGAGAGGCAAACAGTTGGAGCAGTTGTACCTTATATGGACGTAAATTATTCTACTTCTGTCGAATCCTCTCTGGCTTAGTGGGTACGACGCTTGACTCCGAACTTTACGGACCAGGTTCAAATCCCGGAGTCCGCAATACTTTTTTTTTTTTATTTGTACAGTGTTCATTCTATTTGAAAATTTTTTATAAATTTTCTGCGCACTAATAAATGTTTTATTGCTGTCAAAATGTATAATGCTAGAACACGTGTTTAACACGTAATTTTAGCCAGTCGAACACGATCCCAACACGTGTTTTTTGACACCTAGGTTGACTTTTTCAACGTGGCAAACACGTGGCATGCACGAGTTTGTCACCTTTTTGAACTCGTGTTCTGTTGTCCAAAAACTCGTGTTTGCCACGTAGCAAACACGAGTAATGTTTATTGGGCACACTGAGAAAAAAGTCTAGTGAAGTTTACTAGAGTCTCTGGTAGTAGTTACTATGTAATTTTGGTAGTAGCGCTTTAGTAGAGTTTACCTGACAGCTTTGGTAATCACTATGAAATATCAAAGGAGCTATCACTAGAAAGGTTTTTAATACTAATTGACTATAAAAAAAACAGTAAATGATTTTGATATTAATATTAAGTGAATATTTACCCAAATATAGGTAATGGAATAGAGAATTGACTTTTAACGGATTCATTAGAATATAAAGTCTGTATGATTGTTAATATTTATAACCTGTGGTTTGTTGATAAATGCAATGTAATGGCTGTTTTTTATATTAGTAAGATGATAACTGTGATGATAATTGATTTTAGTAACTATTATTGGATTTTCTATTATATATCTCTAGCTTGTATATATGGATATGGAAACTCCAAGGAAAACTCATAATAAAAAATCAATTTGTTAAGTCATGATAAGAAACAAAAGAAAAAGTTGAGTTGGATTTATCGGAGAAGTGTAGTAAACTGACTTAAGAGTGGGCTCGTTATTTTTACTGGACTTACGTTAGTAGACTCTACTAGACTTTTTTCTCAGTGCAGCTCTATAGGCAGTTTATTAATGAGTGTGTTCATGACTCCACGACCTTGTCGACGATGAGTGATAATTACTTCTCAAGCACTCAACGATGAATGAGCTTAAAATATGACTAACACATTATCTATAGTCTTATGTTTCAGTTGAGTCAGCATACTAATAATTTGGAGAATGAAATGTTAAACATCCTGTGGTAAGCAAGATATGATGACTGATAAGTCTAAAAGTATAAAGGCATACTATTTATAGCTATCTATGCTCAAAGTCGTTGAATCAGCCAAAGTATAAGTTTCTAGAACAGTTATTGGAGCCCATTGATAATGTGAAATATTTTTCATTTAGCGAGCATGAATCAGTCATATCT